>JASANF010004362.1:0-22942 GCA_030248245.1 Trissonchulus sp. WLG1_4 | reverse complement strand
GTCAAGTGGTGTTGAGTGTTTATAGGCCTAGTTTGTGTTAGGTGATACCTAGGTCAAGTTAGCCCAGGGTTGGTGACACAGCGTAAAATCGTCCGTGCTGGTGAGTGGTGCTACTATCAGAAGTTCGGACCAGAAAAAGTGTCTCCCGCTGACACAGTTATTATGTAGGGGAAAGGTTTGATGCCCCAACCACTATTGCCTAAAAAGCATTTGACCGTGCCTAGGCTTTTTCAGGTAATTAATGTTTTGACATGCGTTGAAAGGTTGGGGCTCAAGAAATTCAATTAAACTGCCGCCCGATGCGCGCTTAGTAAAGTTGCAGAGGCCCACAAATTTTTAATTTCAAATCAGCTATGAACTTCGCACTATTTGGTAAATGATAGAGTATTTTTACTGTTTACCATATGCTTTAGAGGTTCCACATACAGATGCAACATCACCAAGTCAGACAACCCATTCTAGCTCAAACTTTAAGTAAAAAATCTAGCTTGATATACAAAGTTTATATAAACTTGAAGTTCGCCAAAGTTTGCCGGTGAACTGACATTCTTCTGCAGCAGACAGTTTTGACCATTTCATGCTTGGCAATATGTTTGGAAGCTTGAATTGTAAAAAAAATCTTCGTGATTTTGGAAAATTTTGAAAACTTCTAGTCTCATCTGAAATACCGAGACCACCCTATGGCAGGTCTCGGTTTTCCTACCGACACCGAGACCAAGACCGAGACCAGCCTAGTCTCGGGTTTTTTACGAGACAGAGACCGAGACCGAGACTGCCAACCCTGCTTACATGTAAAGCCTGCTAAAAAGTGAATATTGGCAATTTTTTAAAACGTTTTTTTTCAGATTCCAAACTCGATGCATTTCATCTATAGCAGTCTGATCAGCGGAAACCCAGAGAAAAGACCCAGTCCCGAACAGCTGCTAGAGCGAGGCCGAAAACCGGGTGGATTTTTGAAAAATCCTTTTGTGGACAGTTTGGTTTTTCTCAATGAGATTCAGGTTTTTAAATTTTCTTAAATTTGTTAAGGTTTGTCAGCCAGTTTACTTTTAAAACCATGCAGTTAAAAAATCGCCTGATTAGCTTGTTTTTATAATGTTATTAATTCAGTGGTACGACTAATTTTTACTTTGCCGGTTGAACGGACGAGCAGCCGTGAGCTGTTTTTTGCTAGATTTTTTTCTAAAAAATCTTGAAAATTGATCCACCTTAGTCAGAGGGTACATATGTAGACCCCAAACCGCATAGCTGAGTGGTTCCATATTATACGATAGCAGTCAACACAGTGACATCTGTTGCACTAAAAAGCCTGACACAAACAAACACGTGATTTCATTACGAAAAGAGTGAATTGCTAGCATCAGAGGCCATCTGTTTGGTCTCAGGGCTCAGCAAGTTCAGAGTTGGAGCTTGAGTCTTCGTCTGATCTATTTACAAATTCAAATTATATCAATTAGATTAATTTAGAGGTAAATTTGCATAAAGGTGCAAAACTGCAAATGCAAATTTTTGAAAATGCTGTAGTTTTATGTGAAGCCAATCAATTTAATCTAATCAAGTTAATAGACACTCGCTTGGTTTTAACCGGGTTTACCGTGCCATTAATTGTGTTCTAGATCAAGGATCCCCGTGAAAAGAGTGCCTTTTTTGTCCGCCTAAATGATCAGATTGACATTTTTCCGGATGACATTGCTCGCGGCAAAATATTACCTCTTCTGATCAATGCGTATGAGTTTGGGGAAGCCGGATCGGCCGTACTTGGCCCTATGATTAAAGTAATTTTGATTGATTGTTGAATGAATGAGTAAATTGAATCTTGATTGTTGAATTTTTTACATATTTTCTGAATTTTTTAGTAGATTTTTTATTTTACTATTTAGTGCTTGTACGGAAGTGCTGAAGGGTTAAATTTTAATGCGTTTGGTAAGTTGACATGGTTTTGGATAATCATTTAGTTTACTTAACTTGTCTTGATATGTGTTTGGGCTATGTCCTAAAAGATAACGATTGTATTACTATTATATATTATATTAGTCCCATTTACAACATCGAAAACTTTTTGCTAAAACCTTTTCCTACCTTCCAACACAGGGAACCATTGTCGCAGCTTTTAAAATTATTAAAGCTGTTTTTTCCATTTTTATTTTGTGGTTTCTAGCTTGGGAAACTGTTAGATGAAGCGGGCTATCAGAAACACATTGTGCCTTGTGTGGTCAAACTGTTTGCTTCCACTGATCGCAGCACAAGGGTCAAGCTGCTGCAGCAGGTAAGGGACAAACAAAAATAGTGTAAAAAGTTGAAAGTGAAAGTAAAGAATACTTAAAAGTAGGGATGGACCGAAAATTCGGTATTCGGTATTCGGTATTCGGTATTCGGTTTTCGGCCGAAAAACGGGTATTCGGTATTCGGTACCGAAAAGTAAATTTTCGGCCGAATACCGAATAATTAGGAAATCAAGGAAATTCTAAATCAATGAACGTTTAGAATTAGAACTAATGTTATTAATCCTGCAATCAGCACTACACTTACTCCTGAAATGTACCAAAAAACATGAAAGCTGTATATTAGCGAATGCAGATACTTGGGTTAATTTTTCATGGATGCTTAAAAATTTTTTTTGCTCTCAAGACTAGATTCTGACACGCCGTACTGTGCGGCGTCTTATCGCACCTTGAGCCTTCTTTTTTACACGTTTCTTATGGACTCTGCTGCAAGGTTTTTTTTTTGCGGACCACAGTGCGGACATCCGCAATTTTTTTGAGTCGTCCGCAATTTTTTCCAGCCGTCCGCAATGTGTCCGCATCCCGAAATTCCTCAAAAGGAAAAATTTTTTCTTGTGGTCCCCCCTTGGTTTATCCCACTCCCAAAAAAAATTTTCCGGCACGCCCCCAATTGACCAAATTTACATTAAAATTTCAAAAATTTTCCTTCGAGGGTTGTATGTACCTTCTAATTCATCACACACAACTATATATCAGGGGCGGTCCCAGTGGGGGGGGGGGCGGGGGGCGGCGGCCGCCTCCCCCGAAATTTTTTACGACTGAAATTTCACACAAGGGTCACTCTTTGCTTTTTGTTGCCCGGCCGAAAAAAATTTTCGATACGTCTCCAATTGACCAAATTTCGCCTAAAAATAAAAAATTCGCTAATTTTTTTTCCTGGGGGCTGCCGCCCCCAGACTCGTGCGATTCTGTGGCCTACTATTTCTTGTTCTTATCTTTCATCAACGTCTATGCATGTATACCCAAGTACATTATCCTGCATTTGCATGTCTACAAGAGCAAGGTTTTTTTGGGCAAAACACGTGGCAAATGCTCAAGATTTTGAAATTTTACTCACCAAAATTGAAATTCTGCTCACCGCTCTGAAGGGACCCTCCTTTGGTTTTTATGGTCGGCTGGAAAAAATTTCCGATAGGTCTCCAATTAACAAAATTTGGCCTAAAAATCAAAAATTTCCCCAAATTTTTTTTGGGGGCTGCCGCCCCCGGACCCCTGCAACTCTTTGGGTTAGTGTTCCGTGCTTTTGTGTCGCATGAAAGCGTATACATGTGCATATTGTTGCATTGTGCACTATGTAATTGCTTAATACACTGTATAGTGTATCCTTTTTGTTGTTTTATTGTCACAAAAAATGACAATTTTACTAAAAGTATAGTTTTTAAAGTCAAAAAATTTCGGAAAGTTGCAGATTTGCTAGCTTCTGGAACCTTGCCGGCCCATTATTTTTGTTATTTTCGTTGTTTCGAGCTATAATTTTATGTTCGATGCTGCTGTAGTCAAAAATTAGCAGTGTTTTTGACCGAAAAATGTTAATACGTGTCGTTTTTTTGCCTTAAAATAGCAATTAAGTACATTTTAACGCATTTCAATAAAATCGAAAAGTCATTCCCCCCCCGACATTTTTTTCTGGCTACGCCACGGCCTCTAGAGGTATAAAAACGCGTATATTTGCTTCTATATAGGCGAAGAAAAAGCATTTACAGTTTGCACAGAAAAATAAAATTTTGCACACTAAAATTAAAATTTTGCACAATTATGCTCACAAAATTTTAAAAAAAAACCCTGGCACAAAGAGAAATCCTAACATAGATGCATGAATTTGGCCGACTGTCCGCAGAAAAATTTATCCGTCCGCAAAAAAATTTGGCCGTCCGCAAAGTATCCGCACTTCGGATTTTCAAAAAAAAAACCCTGCTCTGCTGAAAGTTTACAAGCCGTCAAAAAACTGTCCCACTTCACCCCTAAAACAACCCAAGACCCTGGGACAGCCGGGGTAAAAAGGGACAAACCATTTGTACACAGATGTAGATGGGGGTCTGGGGGGGGCAGCCCCCCCTAGATTTGAGAGTATGGGACAAGCCCCCCTCCCATTTGACCCATCGGGACCACCCCCCTCCTTGGTGCTGAAAAAAAGGTGTCCGATAACTCTAAAATCGCCCCAGATCGTTGTAAAATGCTTCAGCAAAAAGCGAAAAATTGCTCAAAATATCCAACTTTTGCAAAAAAATTCAAAATATTTAAAGCACAAATGAAAATTCTTGCGTTTTTGTCAGTTCAAGCCCCCAGACCGAAACCCCGTGTACATGTATGCCTATGTACATATATACCTCATCCAACTGCGGTCAGAGGTCGCTGAAAGTTGTGTAGTTTTTGCTGGTGCTTATTGTGCATTTTTCTATAGCATATATTGTTCTTCGATAGATTGTTCGATTCTATAGTATCGACTTATTTTTTGATACATTTTGCATGAATAATTAAAATCAAACGTTTGCAAAATGTTCGTATAGGATATATTTATTTATGCGTAGTATTTTAATATTCTGCGTCTTCAAAACCTGAAAAAACATTCGCTAACTTATGCTTGACAACTATTCGGTATTCGGTATTCGGTATTCGGTTTTCGACCGAAAACGAAAAACCGAATATTCGGTATTCGGTGAAATTTTTTTCGGTCCCATCCCTACTTAAAAGACTTAACCTATGGAGACGCTTCATGTCATAACTAATTTTTTTGTCAAAAAATGTTTATTCACACATTAATTACCATAGTCAGAGTCACCATAGATGCAAATGGAAGGATATTGGGGTATTCTCTCATCTCGAAAATGTGCCCCAAAAGAGTTAACAACCTAAAAGTTGCTAAAATTCCCAGCTGCCCTCGAGAATTAAGGACCAACCAAACCGAAATCGGAAACAATTCACAAACCTCCACACTGGGTGATTATTAGCAAGAGTACATAATAGCTTCTCACTCTATATAGAAGAAGAGTGAGACACTCTCCAGCCTGCCTGTGTTCTAGCACAGGCAGATGCGCTGGTCGTTTTCAGGCTACATGTTGACATTCTATGCAACATGTGACTGGCCAATCAGCGCGTAGATTCCCTGCGTAACACACTTTAGTATATAATCGCTGATGCGTTGATAAGCATTAAGATAGGAATAAAAGCTTAATAACTCATTATTTATTCATAGTCTGCTTGTAAAAACATTAAAAAAGGTTTGCAAATACCTCTAGGGATATTTTGGCAAACTTTCAGCGAAATTGATTGAGAAACTTTTGAGATATAAAATTTTATGAATTTATTAAAAGTTTATAAATAAATTTAGCTGAAAGTTTGACAAAATATCCCCAAAGGTATTTGCAAACCTTTTTTAATGTTTTTACAAGCAGACTATGAATAAATAATGAGTTATTAACCTTTATCCCTATCCCGTTTTATGATTGGAGCACGTGCACAGGCGTCTGCCAATCAGAGAATAGAAGCTCGCTTCTGATTGGCCAGTCACATGTTGCATAGAATGTCAACATGTAGCCTGAAAACGACCAGCGCATCTGCCTGTGCTAGAACACAGGCAGGCTGGAGAGTGTCTCACTCTTCTTCTATATAGAATGAGACGCTATTATGTACTCTTGTTATTAGGCATTTCTGATTAGGCAGGACTTGGTAGAGTCTGACTCTCACCCTCACTGTGTATCTCAAGGAAAGAGACACGAACAACCTCTTTGACGTCAAACTCGAAGTTTTCAAAGTCATTCTCAATTTTTTGTCTCCTTTTTATCACCTTTACACAAGGCTCCTAGTGATTCTTCAAAGGGCTCTTTTAAAAGAAAGGGAAGCTCCTCATGATCAGTAGGCTTCTTTATTATTAAAAAACCGGTATTGTTTTTAGGTGGAAATGTTTGTGGAACATTTGCAGCCTGGAATCGTGAATGATAAAATCTTTCCCAGTTTAGTCTCTGGTTTTATGGACGTCAACCCTGCTGTGCGGGAAAGTACAGTCAAGGTTTTTCTAACATTATTGGTTTTTTGTTTTTACAAAGCGCTTTTTCACTAAATTAAAGTTGGTTTTGGCGGGTTATTATACTTTATTATCATTTTACTTAAAAAATACGCATTTAGGTTAGATTCGTATTTCCAGACGTGTGTCCGTTAAGCAGTTAAAATTGACGCCGCTAATAATGTATACCATCAGCATATGGTGTGATTTTTTCGTACTTTAGCTGATTGTTTCCTTTGCCTTATTGTAAAAAAAACTGATTATAACAGTCGTATGTTTGTTTTTGTTTTTGTTGTCAATCTTTTTATGTTTTTTATAGGCAATGGTTCACCTGGCGCCTAAGCTGAACTATAACAATCTGAACACTGAGCTCTTGAAACATTTAGCCAGGTTACAAATGAAGGACGACCAGGTAAAATTGGGAAACTAGGTCAAGGGTTTGGGATTGAGAGCGAATCAGTTCCAGATGTTTGATGCAGACGAGTGTTATCTGAATAAGAAGCAGCATAGCATAGCCGTAGCATAGCATCGTCAGAATTTAAACTTAAGGGGGTAGTGTCGCGAAAGCAGTCGATTTTGCGCAACTGTAAAACTTTTTCAGTAAAAGATAAGCCACCGTTCTTTATATATTTTAAAAATATATGTCGAGGCAAGTATTTTCGCCAAGTTACATCAAAATTAATGCAGTAAACTGTTAGCAGTGAGGTCGCAAAGTCGGGAAAAGGACGATTTGAAAACCTATTCACATTCTATAATTTCGCCACAATTATTAATCTGTCTGTCTAGTTTGTTTACACAGACTGAAAAGACATATGTTGTAGTTTATGCACACAAAATTTAGTGCAAATTGCTTGAGTGGTTGCGGAGTAATACCTGTTTGAACTGTGAAACTGTGCGGAAACTGTGAAGTACTCATAGCAATAATGATAAATTGTGAAAAATCTAGACGCGTATTTTAAAATCAAAAGAAAAACGAACCTTTGTTTTTCTTTTTTCTTAATTGTGGCAAAAAACTGTGCTTGGACACTTTATGTGGACTTCACAAGCTGGCCAATCTGATATCTGGCTTAATTTTTTGAACTTATGTCCCTATTGTGTGATGTCTGGCTTACAAATAGTGATTGGTTGAAAATATTGGTAGATATTGGTAGTCTAGTGTCTGGCAGTAATTATTTAGTACAATATAGCATTGGACTAGTTTCTCAGTGAACGTACAATTTCAACGCAAAAAGCTCTCTTTTTGCAAAATATGAGCAAAACTGCTTTGGCGACACTACCCCCTTAAAGAGTCGACGATAGGAGTAAATTTTTGAATCCTTTGAAAATTGCTCTGGTACTAATTTTTTTAACTAATGAACGTAAGCTGAAACGGCTGAAAAGTTGAACTGAACGTAATATGTATAGTTTTATTGCTGCAATTATTGAGAATACAATGTATATATAATCTTTCCTCTGTGTGTATTTTTGTACGCTAGGGGCCCGAAATTAAGAGTTTGCTTGGTGGTGTACTGAAAATGTGAATTTTCTTAATGAGTAACATGTTGGGTACTGAGCTTGAGATATCCTTTAATCCCTCACATGTTTGAAACTATTATTAGGTTTTAATCCATTAATAGTTTTGGACTAATAATTATAGAATTTCTTATAACCCCTCACGCGTACGATTTAGGAATAGGATTACGACAGCGTATCGTATGTGTTTAGGAAAACTGTTCCAATTTTCTTATAGAAAAGATGTAACCACTGTGTGCTGAGTTTAGGCTGGAATACGAACGAACACCACAATATTGCTCGGGAAGCTTGCCTGCCATTTGCATCCGCAGGTAACGCTATACTTTTTTGTACTGCATTGAACTAACTCAGTTAAGCTTTTGCAAGTTTGTGGCAGTAATTTGTAAAATTACACAAGTGAATTTACTATCTTTTTGAATTGAATTGTCAGGTAGCTTCGTGGAGAACACAACAATTGTGTACACAGGTCACTGGATAATAATGCCTGGTTCATAGTAGTCCATTACACTTAACCTTTAACAGCAAAACTTTCCATCAGCTGCAATATAAAATTATACTCAATGTATGGCAATTAGCTGCAATATAAGATTGCTGATTAGTATCGGCTGCTGTGTTGCGTACGCAACTAGTCTGGACCCCAACATTATTTATGCAAATATTGTCACATATTGTTGCCTAAAAGTTTTTTCGACTGCTAAGGAGTGATAAAAGAACAAGGACGAGTATGACCCTGCGGTTAAGAGTCTGAACTGAACTCCGCACAACCTGTATAACTTGTTTTAAGACTGACTGTCTGTAAGAATCGACCCAGGCAGGGACGTAATTTTTTCGACCATCTTCGATTTGCTTCAAATTTACATATATGGTAGCCCTATATGAGTGTAGGAAATGTGCAAAATTTTAGCTTTCTCCCATCTTCCTGAGGCAGGGGTTTTTTTGTGCAAAATACTGTGCATTTGCACAATTGAAAAGTATTTTGCACAGTCCAAAATTATTTTGCACAAACTTTGCACAACCTTTCAATCCAGAAGAAATCCTACGAAGTCGCACCTCTTTGGTTCTGTGTTCCAAAATTTTTTTGACACGGCTCCTATTAGCCAATTTACAGTGAAATTTCAAAAAATTTCTGAGTTATACTCTGCACAGGGGTGCACTCTGGTCAAAATTTTCGAGGTGCGACCCAAACCAACCCGCAGCTCAACAATCGTGGGTAACCCGCGTCCCGCGACCCTACTCGCGCCGTAAACGCCGACCCGCGACCCATTTTGACCCACCATTCTACATATTTAACTTACCTACCTGATGATTGTTTTTAGCTGATGCCCATGTATAAATTGCTCAGTGCACATATGTACATGGTTCATATTGCTTATAATGGCACTGCTACGCAGTACTCGAATTTCTGTGAAATTGGAGTCTGTTTCTGATGTAGTATATAATTTTTCCAGGTTTTACGGTCGGAATAAAGTGTAGCGACCCGCACAGCGCAACCTGAGTGAGTACCCGCGGGTTGACCTACGGCTCAAATTTTCCGACACAAGCCAAGGCAACCCTGGGTAAACCAGCGGGTACTCACGACCTGCGTCAACCCCTGACCATGTACCTGTCTAGTGTCTATGTTATGCATATACTCTTCGCGGGGGGGGGGTGGGGGGGGGGTGGGGGGGGGGGTGGGGGGGGGGGGTGGGGGGGGGGGGTGGGGGGGTGTTGGGGGGGGGTGGGGGGGGGGGGGGGTGGGGTGGGGGGGGGGGGGGGGGGGGGGGGGGTGGGGGGGGGGGGGGGGGGCGGGTTGGGGGGGTGGTGGTGGGGTGTGGGGGGGGGGGGTGGTGTGGGGGGGGTTTCAGGGGCGGGCGGCCCCCCCCGGTTCCCTCGGGGTGTGGGGGGGTTTTGGTGCTGGGTGTTGTTTGTGGGGTGTGTGTTGTGTGTTTGTGTGTGGGTGTGTTGTGTTGGCTGGTGGGGTGTGTGGGGTGGGGGGTGTTGGGTTTTTGTTTGTTTGTTGGGTGTTTTTGCGGGGTGGCTTTGTGGTGTTTTCTTTTTGGTGGGTGTTTGTGGTTTTTTTTTTTTTTTTTTTTTTTTTTTTTTTTTTTTTTTTTTGTTTTTTTTTTTGTTTTTTTTTGATATTTGCTTGGATTTTTCGCCTTGCTGTGATGGGGTCTGGTCTTTTTTTCTTCTTTTGCTTCTGACTCTTTTAATTATGAAACTCTCACTGCTCTGATCTCTAGCGACTGTCGCCTTTAATTCTGAGTGATTTTGGTGTTATTAGGGTCGATGTCGGAAAGCATTTTTTCGACTATGGTCCGGAGTCCCCCAAGCCCCAAACCGGGTCAAAATTAACGCTCTTTCGAAGGCGGGAGTTTGTGAGTGCTTGCGATGAACTTTGTCCAAAAGTAAACTTTCATAAATTTTTCGCGCAGATGTGCAAAAATACTGAATCAAAGAAACTGCTGCTCTTTGAAAGAGCATTCTAAGTTACTAAAGCTGAAAAATGTAATCGTTGCTTGAAAAGTTTTCTCTTTTTCCTTACTTTTTATTTTTTTTTCTCCCTTCCCTTTCCTCCCGTATTCTTCAAATCTCACTTCAGCCCTGATTCTCTTATCCTGCCCTGTAGCTCAGTAAAGCTGTGCCCGACGACAAATGTGGAACAACAACTAACCAAACCCGTAAAAACCCCAGCCCTTCGTTCCTCGGTTGTTGTTGCAAACCACATGCATGTCACGAGCCCTTTCCCCCCGTGTGTCACGCAAACTGAAATTTTACACAAGCGCCCCCCCCGCCCGAAAAAAATTTCCAATACGTCTCCACTCGACCAAATTCGGCCTAAAATTTACAAAAATCTATAATTTTTTTCTAGGGGCTGCTGCCCCCAGGCCCCTGCAACTTTGTGGTTCAGTGATGTAGCATTTTTAAGGAGTTTTGTAAGTGTTAAGCTTGCTAAAATGTGCATTTCAACCCATTACGAAAAATCGAAGTCATTCCTCCCCGGCCCCCGAATTTTTTTCTATGTACACCACGGTCTCTCGAAAACATCATGACGCAGCAGTGCAGCACATGTAGTAACGCAGCTTAAGAATGTAGTAAAAAGGTCAAATAAGGTAAAAAAATTTTATGCCGTATCCCCCCCTTTTTTGAGGTCACGGTCCGCCCCTGTGTGTCTATATTTGTATAATAAATAAAACTTTGACTGCTAAGTATTCTGCGAGTTATTAATCAAAAACTCGAAAAATGCTCATTCGTAAACGTTAAAATTGGCACAGTCAAAGTTTATTTTCTCAAAAAGTAAACAAGATAAAGTAAATTTGAAAGTTTCCTAATATTTTGTATTGTATAGTAAATATTTTACTAAAATATGACATTTGGTTCGTGTAGCACTGGCCAAATATGAACGGAAAAGCAAGTTTGATCAAAACTTGGAAAAAGTGACTAAGCACGCACATTTTGGGAGATCATATCTGGCCTCAGGACAGGGGTTTTTTTTTCGTTTTCGAAAGTGTGCAAAATCTGTGCAAAATACTTTTTGACTGTGCATTTTACTTTTGTAGTGTGCAAATTTTTGCAGCCGAATCTGAGCCCACTAAGCCTGACATAAGGTCATCATTGCGTAATTGCAAGATTTGACAGAGCCTTATTACATGTCTCTTCATTACCACTGTGGTTGTGCAGTGGCGTACCCAAATTTGGGGGGGGATGGGTGCGGTTTTTTGGAATGGATTAAAATGCACTTTGTAGCAATTTCAACATTCACAAAACGCCTTACAACCGCAAGATCACTAAACCACGAAGTTGCAGGGGTGTGGCGGCGGCAGCCCCCAGAAAAAATCAACGATATTTTAAATTTTCAGACCGAATTTGGTTAACTGGAAACGTATCAGAGATTTTTTTCTCACAAATTTTAAAACAAAAGGTGGCAACGTCACATCAGACAGTGTACTGCACAAGTAAATGTAGCATGATATATACTCGTGTACTGTGTAGACATGGAAATGCAGCATAATGTACTTTGTATACATGCATAGGCTTTGATGAAAGATAATATATAACAAGGAATAGTAAGCCACAGAGTTGCAGGGGTCTGGGGGCGACAGCCCCCAGGAAAAAATTGTGAAAAATTTTTGATTTTTAGGCTAATTTCGGTCAATTGGGGACGCATCAGAAAAATTTTCCGGCCGGACCATAAAAACCAAAGGGGGGGGGGGGCGCTTGTGTAAAATTTCAGTCGAAAGAAATTTCGGGGGGGGGGCCGCCCCCCCCTGGTATATGCATAACATAGACACTAGACAGGTACATGGTCAGGGGTTGACGCAGGTCGTGAGTACCCGCTGGTTTACCCAGGGGTTGGCCTTGGCTTGTGTCGGAAAATTTGAGCCGTAGGTCAACCCGCGGGTATTCACTTCAGGTTGCGCTGTGCGGGTCGCTACACTTTATTCCGACCGGTGAAACCTGGAAAAATTATATACTACATCAGAAACAGACTCCAATTTCACAGAAATTCGAGTACTGCGTAGCAGTGCCATTATAAGCAATATGAACCATGTACATATGTGCACTGAGCAATTTATACATGGGCATCAGCTAAAAACAATCATCAGGTAGGTAGGTTAAATATGTAGAATGGTGGGTCAAAATGGGTCGCGGGTCGGCGTTTACGGCGCGAGTAGGGTCGCGGGACGCGGGTTACCCACGATTGTTGAGCTGCGGGTTGGTTTGGGTCGCACCTCGAAAATTTTGACCAGAGTGCACCCCTGTGCAGAGTATAACTCAGAAATTTTTTGAAATTTCACTGTAAATTGGCTAATAGGAGCCGTGTCAAAAAAATTTTGGAACACAGAACCAAAGAGGTGCGACTTCGTGGGATTTCTTCTGGATTGAAAGGTTGTGCAAAGTTTGTGCAAAATAATTTTGGACTGTGCAAAATACTTTTCAATTGTGCAAATGCACAGTATTTTGCACAAAAAAACCCCTGCCTCAGGAAGATGGGAGAAAGCTAAAATTTTGCACATTTCCTACACTCATATAGGGTTACCATATATGTAAATTTGAAGCAAATCGAAGATGGTCGAAAAAATTACGTCCCTGCCTGGGTCGATTCTTACAGACAGTCAGTCTTAAAACAAGTTATACAGGTTGTGCGGAGTTCAGTTCAGACTCTTAACCGCAGGGTCATACTCGTCCTTGTTCTTTTATCACTCCTTAGCAGTCGAAAAAACTTTTAGGCAACAATATGTGACAATATTTGCATAAATAATGTTGGGGTCCAGACTAGTTGCGTACGCAACACAGCAGCCGATACTAATCAGCAATCTTATATTGCAGCTAATTGCCATACATTGAGTATAATTTTATATTGCAGCTGATGGAAAGTTTTGCTGTTAAAGGTTAAGTGTAATGGACTACTATGAACCAGGCATTATTATCCAGTGACCTGTGTACACAATTGTTGTGTTCTCCACGAAGCTACCTGACAATTCAATTCAAAAAGATAGTAAATTCACTTGTGTAATTTTACAAATTACTGCCACAAACTTGCAAAAGCTTAACTGAGTTAGTTCAATGCAGTACAAAAAAGTATAGCGTTACCTGCGGATGCAAATGGCAGGCAAGCTTCCCGAGCAATATTGTGGTGTTCGTTCGTATTCCAGCCTAAACTCAGCACACAGTGGTTACATCTTTTCTATAAGAAAATTGGAACAGTTTTCCTAAACACATACGATACGCTGTCGTAATCCTATTCCTAAATCGTACGCGTGAGGGGTTATAAGAAATTCTATAATTATTAGTCCAAAACTATTAATGGATTAAAACCTAATAATAGTTTCAAACATGTGAGGGATTAAAGGATATCTCAAGCTCAGTACCCAACATGTTACTCATTAAGAAAATTCACATTTTCAGTAGACCACCAAGCAAACCCTTAATTTCGGGCCCCTAGCGTACAAAAATACACACAGAGGAAAGATTATATATACATTGTATTCTCAATAATTGCAGCAATAAAACTATACATATTACGTTCAGTTCAACTTTTCAGCAGTTTCAGCTTACGTTCATTAGTTAAAAAAATTAGTACCAGAGCAATTTTCAAAGGATTCAAAAATTTACTCCTATCGTCGACTCTTTAAGGGGGTAGTGTCGCCAAAGCAGTTTTGCTCATATTTTGCAAAAAGAGAGCTTTTTGCGTTGAAATTGTACGTTCACTGAGAAACTAGTCCAATGCTATATTGTACTAAATAATTACTGCCAGACACTAGACTACCAATATCTACCAATATTTTCAACCAATCACTATTTGTAAGCCAGACATCACACAATAGGGACATAAGTTCAAAAAATTAAGCCAGATATCAGATTGGCCAGCTTGTGAAGTCCACATAAAGTGTCCAAGCACAGTTTTTTGCCACAATTAAGAAAAAAGAAAAACAAAGGTTCGTTTTTCTTTTGATTTTAAAATACGCGTCTAGATTTTTCACAATTTATCATTATTGCTATGAGTACTTCACAGTTTCCGCACAGTTTCACAGTTCAAACAGGTATTACTCCGCAACCACTCAAGCAATTTGCACTAAATTTTGTGTGCATAAACTACAACATATGTCTTTTCAGTCTGTGTAAACAAACTAGACAGACAGATTAATAATTGTGGCGAAATTATCGAATGTGAATAGGTTTTCAAATCGTCCTTTTCCCGACTTTGCGACCTCACTGCTAACAGTTTACTGCATTAATTTTGATGTAACTTGGCGAAAATACTTGCCTCGACATATATTTTTAAAATATATAAAGAACGGTGGCTTATCTTTTACTGAAAAAGTTTTACAGTTGCGCAAAATCGACTGCTTTCGCGACACTACCCCCTTAAGTTTAAATTCTGACGATGCTATGCTATGGCTATGCTATGCTGCTTCTTATTCAGATAACACTCGTCTGCATCAAACATCTGGAACTGATTCGCTCTCAATCCCAAACCCTTGACCTAGCTTCCCAATTTTACCTGGTCGTCCTTCATTTGTAACCTGGCTAAATGTTTCAAGAGCTCAGTGTTCAGATTGTTATAGTTCAGCTTAGGCGCCAGGTGAACCATTGCCTATAAAAAACATGAAAAGATTGACAACAAAAACAAAAACAAACATACGACTGTTATAATCAGTTTTTTTGCAATAAGGCAAAGGAAACAATCAGCTAAAGTACGAAAAAATCACACCATATGCTGATGGTATACATTATTAGCGGCGTCAATTTTAACTGCTTAACGGACACACGTCTGGAAATACGAATCTAACCTAAATGCGTATTTTTTAAGTAAAATGATAATAAAGTATAATAACCCGCCAAAACCAACTTTAATTTAGTGAAAAAGCGCTTTGTAAAAACAAAAAACCAATAATGTTAGAAAAACCTTGACTGTACTTTCCCGCACAGCAGGGTTGACGTCCATAAAACCAGAGACTAAACTGGGAAAGATTTTATCATTCACGATTCCAGGCTGCAAATGTTCCACAAACATTTCCACCTAAAAACAATACCGGTTTTTTAATAATAAAGAAGCCTACTGATCATGAGGAGCTTCCCTTTCTTTTAAAAGAGCCCTTTGAAGAATCACTAGGAGCCTTGTGTAAAGGTGATAAAAAGGAGACAAAAAATTGAGAATGACTTTGAAAACTTCGAGTTTGACGTCAAAGAGGTTGTTCGTGTCTCTTTCCTTGAGATACACAGTGAGGGTGAGAGTCAGACTGTACCAAGTCCTGCCTAATCAGAAATGCCTAATAATCACCCAGTGTGGAGGTTTGTGAATTGTTTCCGATTTCGGTTTGGTTGGTCCTTAATTCTCGAGGGCAGCTGGGAATTTTAGCAACTTTTAGGTTGTTAACTCTTTTGGGGCACATTTTCGAGATGAGAGAATACCCCAATATCCTTCCATTTGCATCTATGGTGACTCTGACTATGGTAATTAATGTGTGAATAAACATTTTTTGACAAAAAAATTAGTTATGACATGAAGCGTCTCCATAGGTTAAGTCTTTTAAGTATTCTTTACTTTCACTTTCAACTTTTTACACTATTTTTGTTTGTCCCTTACCTGCTGCAGCAGCTTGACCCTTGTGCTGCGATCAGTGGAAGCAAACAGTTTGACCACACAAGGCACAATGTGTTTCTGATAGCCCGCTTCATCTAACAGTTTCCCAAGCTAGAAACCACAAAATAAAAATGGAAAAAACAGCTTTAATAATTTTAAAAGCTGCGACAATGGTTCCCTGTGTTGGAAGGTAGAAAAAGGTTTTAGCAAAAAGTTTTCGATGTTGTAAATGGGACTAATATAATAATAGTAATACAATCGTTATCTTTTAGGACATAGCCCAAACACAATTCAAGACCAGTTAAGTAAACTAAATGATTATCCAAAACCATGTCAACTTACCAAACGCATTAAAATTTAACCCTTCAGCACTTCCGTACAAGCACTAAATAGTAAAATAAAAAATCTACTAAAAAATTCAGAAAGTATGTAAAAAATTCAACAATCAAGATTCAATTTACTCATTCATTCAACAATCAATCAAAATTACTTTAATCATAGGGCCAAGTACGGCCGATCCGGCTTCCCCAAACTCATACGCATTGATCAGAAGAGGTAATATTTTGCCGCGAGCAATGTCATCCGGAAAAATGTCAATCTGATCATTCAGACGGACAAAAAAGGCACTCTTTTCACGGGGATCCTTGATCTAGAACACAATTAATGGCACGGTAAACCCGGTTAAAACCAAGCGAGTGTCTATTAACTTGATTAGATTAAATTGATTAGCTTCACATAAAACTACAGCATTTTCAAAAATTTGCATTTGCAGTTTTGCACCTTTATGCAAATTTACCTCTAAATTAATCTAATTGATATAATTTGAATTTGTAAATAGATCAGACGAAGACTCAAGCTCCAACTCTGAACTTGCTGAGCCCTGAGACCAAACAGATGGCCTCTGATGCTAGCAATTCACTCTTTTCGTAATGAAATCACGTGTTTGTTTGTGTCAGGCTTTTTAGTGCAACAGATGTCACTGTGTTGACTGCTATCGTATAATATGGAACCACTCAGCTATGCGGTTTGGGGTCTACATATGTACCCTCTGACTAAGGTGGATCAATTTTCAAGATTTTTCAGAAAAAAATCTAGCAAAAAACAGCTCACGGCTGCTCGTCCGTTCAACCGGCAAAGTAAAAATTAGTCGTACCACTGAATTAATAACATTATAAAAACAAGCTAATCAGGCAATTTTTTAACTGCATGGTTTTAAAAGTAAACTGGCTGACAAACCTTAACAAATTTAAGAAAATTTAAAAACCTGAATCTCATTGAGAAAAACCAAACTGTCCACAAAAGGATTTTTCAAAAATCCACCCGGTTTTCGGCCTCGCTCTAGCAGCTGTTCGGGACTGGGTCTTTTCTCTGGGTTTCCGCTGATCAGACTGCTATAGATGGAATGCATCGAGTTTGGAATCTGAAAAAAAAACGTTTTAAAAAATTGCCAATATTCACTTTTTAGCAGGCTTTACATGTAAGCAGGGTTGGCAGTCTCGGTCTCGGTCTCTGTCTCGTAAAAAACCCGAGACTAGGCTGGTCTCGGTCTTGGTCTCGGTAGGAAAACCGAGACCTGCCATAGGGTGGTCTCGGTATTTCAGATGAGACTAGAAGTTTTCAAAATTTTCCAAAATCACGAAGATTTTTTTTACAATTCAAGCTTCCAAACATATTGCCAAGCATGAAATGGTCAAAACTGTCTGCTGCAGAAGAATGTCAGTTCACCGGCAAACTTTGGCGAACTTCAAGTTTATATAAACTTTGTATATCAAGCTAGATTTTTTACTTAAAGTTTGAGCTAGAATGGGTTGTCTGACTTGGTGATGTTGCATTTGTATGTGGAACCTCTAAAGCATATGGTAAACAGTAAAAATACTGACTATCATTTACCAAATAGTGCGAAGTTCATAGCTGATTTGAAATTAAAAATTTGTGGGCCTCTGCAACTTTACTAAGCGCGCATTGGGCGGCAGTTTAATTGAATTTCTTGAGCCCCAACCTTTCAACGCATGTCAAAACATTAATTACCTGAAAAAGCCTAGGCACGGTCAAATGCTTTTTAGGCAATAGTGGTTGGGGCATCAAACCTTTCCCCTACATAATAACTGTGTCAGCGGGAGACACTTTTCTGGTCCGAACTTCTGATAGTAGCACCACTCACCAGCACGGACGATTTTACGCTGTGTCACCAACCCTGGGCTAACTTGACCTAGGTCACCTAACACAAACTAGGCCTATAAACACTCAACACCACTTGACACACCGGACTTACGATCAATATAAAGATTACCACAAGGTGGAAGATGTAGTAGTCACAAAGATCCTCTGCCGTTGACGACTTCTAATTTCCAAGTGTTAAACCCAGGGCTTGTGATATGTTCAACTCCAAAAGGGTTGTCAAAGTGTTATAGTAGAACTTTGCCGAACACCAGTTATTTCGCACCAGGGGTAACTACCGAACAGACTTCCGAACGATTGTGTGAATAGCTTAAAACTGCGAGCTCACGGTAGAGAACGCCAGACAGACGCCGGCTGCTATTTAGAATAATGTTGTTGCAGCACATGAAATGTTTTGGAAAAAGCATCGGAATCAAGATTGACATAATTATTCTCACAAAAACATGAATATTTTGTTTTAAATATAAAAATGAATTACAATTAGGAATTACGTTTTAGGAGACTTTTGTATACGTACGTAGCCTATGACACTATCCTCCCCTCAAAGGATCTTTGCGTCCACGCAAAACATATATGGCAGATCAGTTATTAAATGTATACACGTGATTAACATACACAGGACTTTTGGCAAAATAGAATTATATGACATTAGGTTGAATTCATTGTCCAAATGAAAGTCGGAGCTGCGGGATGTATTCGAGCAATGTTCGCATCAGGCGTAAGACGCCTTTGGCTGCAAATGTCACTCCGTTGTACGAGTTGATCATTATGTGGGGCTCGTCGATACTTCTTAAGGGGATCACCCTTAAGAATTGATTCTTAAGAATTGATCACCCTGATTCTTAAGGGGATCACCCCGCTCCGAAGAGGATCGCTTTGCCGCAGTGGAGCGGCTCAAGGCGGAGGTCAACCGGCCCCCGTCCACCAAATGGTCCTCACTCCCGCGGTCACCCCGCGAACTGCACCCGCCCACAGCGGGCAGTCTTAAGCACCAACAACCCCCCCTACCCACACCCAATCTCTCCCGCCAAGGCGGGTTTTCCCTGGGAGGGCCCGGCAAGCCGGCGTTCTGGGTCCTCATAATACTACTCTGCGCCGGCGATATTGAGCGTAACCCCGGGCCGAAACCACCAGCACCCAGGTGGCCATGTGCCATCTGCAACCTGGGCGTTGGGTACTCCGGCTATTCAATCAAATGTACATCGTGTAGCCTGTGGGTCCATAGTGGCAGCTGCTCGGGGATCACAGCAGCTGAACTTCGTCGCCTGGGTAACAACGATATTAACAGTTTTAGCTGTCGCATTTGTCAGAACATCTCCGCAGACAGCCGCGCGCCCACTCCACCGCCAATACCGTGTCAACCGAGTCCTAATGAGAGCAAATGGCTGTACAGCAACGGGCAGCCAGTCAAACCTAAACAAGCCAACCAACTTCGGCTCCTCCAATGGAACGTTGGGGCCGTTAACCGGAAAAAGGCTGTACTATTCCAAACTGGCCGAAGATGTAAGTGCCGACATAATCCTAGTCCAGGAGACATGGCTGAAGCCGGGAGAAGTAATCGGGCTATCAGGTTTCAACGAAGTCCACGAATACACAAGAACCGGCCGCCAACAAAATGTTACTGGAGGAGGTGTGGCTACGTGCACAAGGCACGGAATAGGATACATACGCGAAGAAAACCGACCGCTGGCGCCCACTGACACCTGCTCAGACGCCGTCACAGTCCACGTACAAACCAAATCCGGGCCCATAACTGTATGCAATGTGTATGTGCCACCCATAACTAATGACGGAACAGACCAACGAACCCAGTCTTTTGATCCTGCATACCTCACCAGCGGACCTAGAACAGCTATATGTGGAGACTTCAATGCCCACGATCCTGCGTGGGACGACAACCAGCCGTCCGACACAGCAGGGGAGACGTTGACAGACTGGATGACAGGCCATAACATGCTTCCAGCTAATTCCGGTAGACCAACAAGATACAACCCTCAAACCGGCGGCGGATCTGCACCAGATATCACTATCCTGCAAGCTCGCTGGGATGGCAGATACGAATGGAACACACTAGATGTGCAGATTAGCGACCATCAGCCCATAGTGTGTGACCTGACTCTAACGCAGCCATTAGGCAAAGCAGCCGCTCCGAAATTCTTTTGCTACCGAAAAGGAAACTGGAATCGGTTCCGTGAGGTACTCGACACAGCACTCGACAGTGAAAGGCCTGAAAACACAGTTCACAAGCTCAGCAAACAAATAACCGATGCAATAATGAAAGCAGCCGCAGAGTCCATCCCTCAGAACCGACGACCAAGACCAAAAGCCTGGTGGAACGAGACCCTCACCACGCTGCTCCGAGACTGTAGACTGGCACACAATAGCTTCCGCGCAAACAGGTCGGAGACAAACAAGCAGCGATGGGTACAGGCTGCGCAGAAGCTGAGGACAAGTATCCGCGAGGCTAAACGTCAGTCATGGCAAGAATATGCCTCTCGGCTAGACGCGCGAACAGATCCAACGAAAGTGATGCGAGTCATAAAAGCCATCTCTGGAAGACGTACGGACTGTAATATGGATCAGGCCCTTAGGCGAAACGGACGTCTACTATTGACTAACTTGGCCAAAGCGGACGGCTTTGCGAAAGAATACGCCGAAATCAGTCACCTGAAGGAAAATAAAGAAGACCGAAAGCAGAAAGCCCAAGTGACCAATGCCCTACGCCAAAAATGCAGCTGTAACAACTCCTTGTGCCCAGAATACTGCCAAGCAGAACTGGAGCTGGCTCTGAAACAGCTTAAAACCAAAAAGGCGCCAGGCGGAGGATTGTTACTACAGCTGAGCCCGAAAGCTAAAAAACACCTGCTGTGTATGTTTAATCTATCCTGGACCTCAGGACAGACCCCAGCAGCATGGCGCAAGGCCAAGATTATACCCATAGCAAAAAAGGGCAAACCAGCAGAAGAAGTCCGTTCCTTCAGGCCTATAAGCCTAACCAGCTGCACTGCGAAGTTGTTCGAACGAATGGTACAGAACAGGCTGCTACACTGGCTTGAAAGTCGTGGGAAGCTTAGCCAGTACCAAGCCGGATTCAGACCACAAAGAAGCACTGAAGACCAGATACTGCGGCTAATCCAATCAGTCACAGATGGGTTCACAGCAAGAAAGCCAGCAAAGCGCGCTGTGATGGTCCTTATTGATTTCAAGCGCGCTTTTGACACGGTTTGGCGAACTGGTCTGCTCTCCAAAATGATAGCAATGGGCATCCCAAGGTGTTGTGTCCGCTGGGTCAAGGACTTTCTCTCGGACAGGCTAGGCAGGGTAGAGGTCAATGGTCAACGGAGCCGCTTCAGGAAATTCCATCAAGGAGTGCCACAAGGAAGCTGTCTGTCTCCACTGCTCTTTAACATCTTCATAAACGACATCCTGGGTGACGCCCCGGAAAACGTGTCAGCCTCTCTTTTTGCGGACGACCTTGCGGTTTGGGCGCAAAGCAGCAGTGTGAATGAGGCGGAGCTAATGCTGCAAGAGGCGCTCAATAAAATCAGCGACTGGTCCAGCAAGTGGAAGCTCCAGATAAACGTAGACAAGTGCGAAAGCTGTCTGTTCTCTACGTGGAGCAAAGAAGCTAATCTGCGCACCGCCCTACAGATAAATGGCCTACCTATACCGTTCTAACTGCAACAGCCTACGAGAAATCACTGCGACTCCAGAACGATAACCCTAGATATATCCTAGCGAACAACCAGCCAGCCAATACCAGAGCACTGAAGTTACAACCCTCCTGGCGTGCAGTCGCAAACAACTTAAGTACAGCAGCCGGGCTTAACGACCTAACTCGAGAACCTACGCTACCGCTCTGCCACGTACCCCCCGAGCGTAGAACCCCGGCGATCGTTGCCAGGCCCAGCTTGGTGCGCCCCGTGCCCCGAAATGCCCCACCAGAAGCTCGCAAAGCAGCAGCAATCGAAACCCTGAACGAAGATGAAGAACCAGATATCGAAATTTGGACAGATGGGGCAGTGGCGGGGGGCACGGGCCCGGGGGGCAGTGGAGCCTACATCACATTTAGAGGTGACCGCGAGCCCGTCAAGCTCACTGCTCCAGCAGGGACTTTCTGCTCAAGCTTCCGAGCAGAACTCCAAGCGGTCACCATGAGTCTAGGATGGGTCGTCAGACACGTGGCTGAACTGAACCTAAACCCAAACCCGTCAATCAGACTATGCACCGACTCCCAGTCGGTAGTCAATCTGATTGCCAGTGGACTCAGAGTTAGCTTCAGCCAGACTATCGCGGACCTTTGGGGCTACTTCGACCAGCTATCACACAGCCGAATTACATTGCAGTGGGTCCCAAGTCACTGCAATATTGAAGGCAACGAAGCGGCTGATGCTCTGGCTAAACAAGGCATTGACCAAATACAGGGAAATACCCCGATAGACTATGCGACCGCTAAATCTGTTCTGCAGCGCTATGCCACTGACAAATGGTATAATGGCATCAGACACCCACGGGCACAAGAAATATATGGCGGCCGTGGCCCAGTTCCACCTGGTAAGGAAGCCGGACTCTCCAGAGCTGACAGGGTCCTTCTCAGCAGGCTGAGGACAGGCAAGAGCTGGGTTCTGGGGGCGTACAGACACCTAGTAGACCCCGGAAACTTTCCTAGTCCGAACTGCGCCCTATGTCGAATGGGGGAGCCCGAGGACATTGAACACGTGCTCGTCCGGTGTCCCGCCCACACCCCCCCACGCATCCGTACACTTGGCCCTAACCCTACCCTATTGGTGCTCAGAGACTGTCCAGTCCAGGTCCCGCAGTTCATGCGGGGTGCTGGGTTACTCACCCGGCGAGTATAGGGGGCAAGCCCCCTGATCGGCCGCAGACACAGACGAAGAAGAA
>JASANF010004361.1:0-12500 GCA_030248245.1 Trissonchulus sp. WLG1_4 | reverse complement strand
CGAATGAGCGTCAGCCGTTTGTTAGTAACCGTTTACAACAGATAATAGGAGTAGCCGTTTGTTAGTGGATTACTATCCTTCGAAAATAACCGTGTACTACAGTGACTTTGTAAGCAAACCGCTGAAGCGGAAAAATTTTGAAAACTAGTAAAGAAAAATGCCCTGCGGAAAAAATGGTTATAATAGGACGAATTACTTGCTACTAAAAAACAAATATTAAGCCACGTGTAGGCGTATGGTACAGCAACGTGAGCAGATAAAAGCTATCTAACTGAAGCGCAAAAATGAGCTGCTAAAAGTTTGGAAACTAGAGCTTACTGGTGAAGAAATAGGCCGCTTTGCTGCGCCCTATTATTGCGGGCACCGTCGGCTAAATAAGTTTAAAATTTCTTCAATCTTGACAAAAAGTTTTGTGCCTAAAAGAGGCTCCCAAAATTTGAATCTTTTTACATTTATGCCAAACTTTGACCTCCGGATTAACATATTTAGCTTCAGGTTGAATGTCCTACTATCAAATGAACCGTTTACAAGGGTGCACGGGGGTTAAGTATGGGTTGAAAAATTTGAGCTGAGGGTACCCCACCAGTATTCTTCCTTGCTGCGTGGAAAGGGGAATTTTTTCTTACCCACTGAATCTGTAAAATTAGCACGCAATTTCAATTCGAACCACCAGTACAGAAATATTAGTGCATTTAGTGCCATTCTTAGCAGTAGTAGTTCTATTGAGCTTGTTTGAAACTTAGGAACTTGAAGCTTTAATCGGATCTATCCATGAACACACATGCATACGTGATTATGGGTACAGTTTGTGCTTGGTTAAACCGATGTTAATTCAGAAATGCATTTGGCTAGAGCGTTTACTGCTTACCTACTTCAAGTGACCTTATCCGCCCCTTCAAACCAAAGAAACTTACTAAACCAGTGCTTTTAAGCGAGTAAAGAAAGGTAGTTTGGACATAGTTAACAAACTTGATACATTACACTCTCAATCGCGCCAGCTGAGAACAAAAACTGAAGGTTAAAGGAAACATGGTGGTTGTCTGGTATTAATATGCCGTGTGAGTCTTACAGCCGTGGTGCCCGCAATAATAGGGCGCAGCAAAGCGGCCTATTTCTTCACCAGTAAGCTCTAGTTTCCAAACTTTTAGCAGCTCATTTTTGCGCTTCAGTTAGATAGCTTTTATCTGCTCACGTTGCTGTACCATACGCCTACACGTGGCTTAATATTTGTTTTTTAGTAGCAAGTAATTCGTCCTATTATAACCATTTTTTCCGCAGGGCATTTTTCTTTACTAGTATATATGAGCCATAAAACAGTGTTTTCGCTACAAATTGGATCTTATCGTGACGATGTGGCGACCAGCTTCGCCTTCTTAAAATTTGGCATATAAATAAGCTTGTAACGTGAGGATACATCATCCCTCTTCGATACTGTAATCCGGTCGGCTATGAGACATTCCGCGGTGGCAGGTTTGTGCAGGACGAGCCGCATTTCTAACGGCGCGGTCCAACTGTTTTTTATTCAAGCAAACTATCACACAAAATGGCTTACAAAAGTCCAAAACCTAAAATGCTTACTTGTGCCCAACTAAATTCCTGCTAACCTAAAAATTAACGTTGAAAAACGTGAAAACACACAAAACTTAGAGCCCTGGAAAAACTCATTTCGCTGAATAAATGATGAAAAAGGCATATTTGTGCAAAATGAGCTAAACTCGTCTGTGCTGAAAGGTGAAATACACAAGCTGACTACAACTGACTTTTCGGACAGCATCGTCGATGGCATGCTTGAGGGCGTTCGAATCCCACTTGTTCACTTTCACGTCACTTTTTCCCTCCTGAAAATAAATATAACAAAATATGGCAATAGTTATCAGTGTGTATATATATATAATCGATACCATGCCTTTCCTATCCCCTTCCAATAATTCATTTTTAACTTTGCGAAAATTTTCTCGACTGTCTAGCTGAGCAGAAAACTGAAAACTATAAATACTTTAAATACTTTTATATTATTGAGGCATAAAGACACACTTATAACATAAGACTAGGGATGGAAGTCTCGGTTTTTTTTCCGAGACCGAGACCGAGACCGAGACCACGAAACCGAGACTACCGAGACCGAGACCAAATTCCGAGACCGCCAAAACCGAGACTTTGGGTCATTTTTTGCCATTTTTTTACCCGTTGATTTGATGACTTTTTACAAGTTTTTAGGTAATATTACAAGACCATGGTCAGAACAGCTACATCACGACTTTTGGTTACATTGCTGGTTCTTTCCCCGTTTGTGTGGGACTGTGGGACCATGTCCTCTTGAATATTGTGAAATTTTGACCTCTGTTCCAAAACAGACGCAATTTGTCGTTGTTCTTGCCGGAAAATAGCAAAATGTGACACTGTTTGGCTCGAACTTAGTTGAAAATAGCTCCGATTGTATTGGAATTACGAATGTTCTGCTAAAATCTAACCAAAATAGAAAGGGTTTGGCTCAAAAATTAGACCTGCGCGCCGTGACGCTCTTTCATTCTTTGCCTCCGGCGTAACACCCCTGTGAGTGGGGCCCCCTCAATCCCCTGGGACTAAATTTTATATAGTTGAGAGTAGAGTCTTCCCTTCTCATCTACCGAACTGCATGTGTCACCGCATAGTTCTTAGTAGTGTGTTTAGTTGAACTTTCACAGATTTTTTTGATTTTTTGCTAAACTCATACTAATTGGAAATTACAGTTAAGTATGTGAAGCCATCAAATGGCATAAAAAAGTTGAACAACCAAACACTAATACTAAAGAATAAAATATAATAATAATCACACAGACAGACTTGAAAGATAATATGAAATAAGAAACCTAATCATAAACATACATTTTTGTGTATGTACTGTGTTTACTGATAAACTAAACATTAAACAACCACGGTAAAGTTGTTTTCGGAAAAAATTGACAGAATCTCAATGTTTGGTGTGAAATTTTGGTGAAATGAACATTTCCGAAAAACTTTCCTGCTAAAAATATAAACCAAAGGGGGAACCACGGGAAAATTTTTCACAGATTTGAAAAACCGAGACCGGGTTCAAACCGAGACTTTTCGACTACCGAGACCGAGACCGAGACCGAGACCGAGACTGGGCTAGTCTCGGGTTTTGACCGAGACCGAGACCGAGACCAAGACCGAGACTTCCATCCCTACATAAGACACGGCCGTAACTCGGACATTACTAAATATTTGAGCGGGCAAGGAAATTGTGGATATATATACTTACGAGGCTGCGACAGGCTTTTTCAGAAAATAATACACGGTGCAATAAATTATATATTAGCATGTGAAATTTAGACTTACAGTTTCAGGAGCCATAACAAAACGTGGGAGCGATAAATTGCTGATCTGTAACGGGTCAGAACAAAGCTTTGAGAACGTGTCAACTTGATGAGAAATACCAAACCAATGGGTGTGGCAGCAGCGAGGGTTGGATCAAAAATGTGACAAGCTTTCTCGAAAAGGAACTGTGACCGAAAAGAGACAGATTTTATAAATATGTGTTGCGTACGAGTGTACGACCGGGTTGGGGTGGAATAATAGATCTAATTTGTACAGTGAACAAAGCTTTTTAAAACTTTTGAGGGATCTAGGAGGTTGTATATAAAATAACGAAAGCTAAGTCCGTGAGCTTGACAATAAAACACCATTTTTATATATAGTGATGTGAACTGTAAATGTCTTATTATTATTATTAATCAAAAGCAAAAATAACCATAACGGTAGACGGAGACAAAAAAGAAAACAACAAAAAATGTTCTACGAAATAAACATTAAACTGCAACATAGGGAAGTTCTGAGCAAGTGCACATTTTTAAGGAGGGGGTAGTGATGGTGGTTTGTGATTGTGGATTTTTTCAGAGTAATTAATAGGATATAAACTATCCTAAACAAAATGATAAATATAATAATTCAGATTCAAACTGACCAATATAATGGCACAGTAACCCTTATTTATAAAATTTTAAAACTTAAACGAAACTCGTTCGTGAAAAATTTTAAAATTTTTGGCCCTGGTCCATAGTGTTAAAACATTATTACGTAAGTTATTTAAGGTGGCGCTCCTGAAATGTGACTTTTCAAAAAACGGCAGTTTGGGACCAATTTTAGATACACAATGGCAAGCTGGTGTAAAAGTATGCCTAAATACAAAAAATTAAGTTGATTGATACAAATTAGCATTCACTGTAGACCAAACGTGAGTGGAATTTCGGCTTGCGATTTCTCTTCGCAACTAAGTAGCTGTTGCACAATCAATAGCTCATTTTGCTCGCCTCAACGCGATCGAGGGTCGCAAAAAATCATTTTTGATGAATATGATTGATATATCGAAAAACACTAAAATCGCGATTTTTGAAAAACATAAATTTGGCTAAATTTTTTAGATACTATCGATTTGCCAAAAATCAAATTTTGCGACCGCTCGAAGATGACAAGGTGCATTTATGTGCCAAATTTTAACTTTTTTCGTTAAGCCATTTTTTAAAATCGCAAGCCGAAAATTTGCGTTTGTATTCACACACACTATATTTCTGTCTAATGCAGAAAGTATTGCGTTAGTTCACAAAAAAATTATACCACACTCAATAAAACACCAAAAATTTTTAATTACGTGTCAGTAAAACATTACTGCTAGTGTTTTTCAGCCTTTCAAATTCATTCCATACGTGTAAATGCACTGGCTTGCGAAGGCATTTCCGTGAAAATCTATTTTTCTTGACGAAATTTGCTCAAAAATGTTCAAAATTTTTTTATGTGATATGTACATCAAATTGAAGGAAATTCACTTCTGATCAACTTTTGTTCTTACGATGCATGTTTATTTTTGCGCGTTTTCAAAATAATGGCCAAAACCCACATTTCAGGAGTGCCACCTTGGCGCTCCTGAAATGTGACTTTTCGGAAAACGGCAGTCTGCGGCCAGTTTTAGATGCACAATGGCAAGCTGGTGTAAAAGTAAGCCTAAACACAAAAAATGAAGTTGATTGATACAAATTAGCATTCACTGTAGAGCAAACGTGAGTGGAATTTCGGCTTGCGATTTCTCTTCGCAAGTAACTAGCTTGTGCACAATCAATAACTCATTTTGTTCGCCTCAACGCGATCGAGCGGTCGCAAAATATCATTTTTGATGAATTTGATTGATATATTGAAAAACAGTAAAATCACGATTTTCGTAAAACATAAATTTGA
The DNA here is from genome assembly GCA_030248245.1 of Trissonchulus sp. WLG1_4. Classification (NCBI taxonomy): domain Eukaryota; kingdom Metazoa; phylum Nematoda; class Enoplea; order Enoplida; family Ironidae; genus Trissonchulus; species Trissonchulus sp. WLG1_4. The sequence continues at coordinate 7,271 of JASANF010004361.1, read as the reverse complement.
CTAAATTTTTCAAATACTATCGATTTGCTCAAAATCAAATTTTGCGACCGCTCGAAGACGACAAGGTGCATTTATGTGCCAAATTTCAACTTTTTTCTTGAGCCAATTTTTTTTAAAATCGCAAGCCGAAATTTTGCGTTTGTATTCACACGCACTATATTTCTGTCTCGTGCAAAAAATATTGCGTTATTTCACAAAAAAATTGCACCACACTCAATAACACATCAAAAATTTTAAAGTGTGTTTAACTAAAACGCAGCTGGTTGTGTTTTTCAGTCTTTCAAATTCATTACACACGTGTAAATGCATTGGCTTGTAAGGCGATTTCTGAAAAAATCTATTTTTCTTGATCAAAAAGCTCAAAAATTTTAAAAAAGTTTTTATGTTATATGGGCATCAAATTAAAGAAAATTCATTTCTGAACAACTTTTGATCTTACGAGGCATGTTTATTTTTGCGCGTTTTTAAAATAGTGACCAAAACCCACATTTCAGGAGCGCCACCTTAAGGTGGTAGTAACGAATGTGCAGTGATTTTTAAATTTTTGAAAAAATTTAGTTGATTCAAACTGTATTTTTTGAAAATAAAGTCTGTAAAAAATTGATTCATATACACAAAATGGCCAATGAAGTTAGCGGGATCATGTGAAAAATTTTTAGGAGCAAGCCAAGCCAACAAGCCAAACTACACAACAGGAGAATGGAAATTTAACAGTTTTGGCCACTTTTCTAAGCGCATGCGCAGCGCATAAACACAAAAATGAACATGAATAAACTTTTGCAAATTTTCTAGACCCAAAATTAAAATTTTTCAAATTGCTTATATTTTTGCGCAGATATAGAACCCGAAAGTTGAGTGTGAATAGACACTTTTTACTTTGAAACCGTATATTTCATTTAATAATCGACAAATCATAAAATCGTGCATTTTGGGTCTAGATAATTCACTTTTAATTATTTTTGCCATTTTTCGCATGTTTTTGTTCTTTAAACTTTTCAAAAAGTGGCCAGATTTGAAAGTGCTCAAAAAAGCCAAATTGGTCTACTTTTAACACGTGCCATACAAATCATCCTTACAGTTGTACAATAAGACTTTGTTTAAATGTAGAAGAAAAGTAGCGCTTTCTAACGATATAAAAAATATGCGCTAAAGTTAATTAATTATTGAAAACTAGCCTGTTGAAAAACACTGCACATTCGTTACTACCACCTTAAGGTGGTAGTAACGAATGTGCAGTGATTTTTAAATTTTTGAAAAAATTTAGTTGATTGAAACTGTATTTTTTGAAAATAAAGTCTGTAAAAAATTGATTCATACACACAAAATGGCCAATGAAGTTAGCGGGATTATGTGAAAAATTTTTGGGAGCAAGCCAAGCCTACAAGCCAAACTACACAACAGGAAAATGAAAATTTGACAGTTTTGGCCACTTTTCTAAGCGCATGCGCAGCGCACAAAAATGAACATGAATAAACTATTGCAAATTTTCTAGACCCAAAATTAAAATTTTTCAAATTGCTTATATTTTTGCGCAGATATAGAACCCGAAAGTTGAGTGTGAATAGACACTTTTTACTTTGAAACCGTATATTTCATTTAATAATCGACAAATCATAAAATCGTGCATTTTGGGTCTATATAATTCACTTTTAAATATTTGTGCCATTTTTCGCATGTTTTTGTTCTTTAAACTTTTCAAAAAGTGGCCAGATTTGAAAGTGCTCAAAAAAGCCAAATTGGTCTACTTTTAACACGTGCCATACAAATCATCCTTACAGTTGAACAATAAGACTTTGTTTAACTGTAGACGAAAAGTAGCGCTTTCTAACGATATAAAAATATGCGCTAAAGTTAATTAATTATTGAATAATAGTCTGTTGAAAAACACTGCACATTCGTTACTACCACCTTAAGGGGGTGTTTGGGGGTTTTTTTGTTTTTTTTGTGTGTGGGCTCTTTTCTTCTTTTTGTTGTTGTTTGGTTGGTTTTGTGGTGGCGGGTGGGGGGCGCTCCGGGAATCGGGGGTTACATCGAAAATTGGCAAAAAAGTTGGCAAATGTCAAACTTTACTATACATATATGTAGTATGGCACAAAGGAACACTGGAGGCAAAATATCAAATCACGTGATCATGTCACGTGACTCCCAGAGCACCAAACGTGAGTGAATTTTCGGCAAACGATAACTCTGCTTCTACTTTGCGTATAGTCACACTTTATATACCAAAATGTAGCTTATGTGCTGCTCTAGTTGAACATTATTTTGGTTTTTACCATTTATGTCGGATTTTGATATAAAATGTCATTATGTGTTTTCGAAGTCGAACTCTGAGCAATAAAATTCATATAAAAAAATTTCTAAGCTTTATTTTAAAAAACTAAAAAATTGTTCAACTGCGCAGAGCCTAAGACTATAATTATGCAAAATTTTGTAGAAAAATATCTTACCAGCATTTTATAATCGAATGCCGAAAAATCGGTTTTGTATTCACACAGCTTATATTTGAGTCTGCTGCTTCTGAAAATGGTTTCTTGTGCGATTTTTTTGCACAAAACGGAATAAAATTGTTTTAATTTTTCATTACGGCTAATAAAATCTACGTATCGTCTGTTCGCAAAACCTCAAAAAGTGTTGATGCAGTGGCTTACTTGCTAAATTTGTGTAAAAGTCGAATAAAGTCAGTAAATTGTCCAATTTTTTCCAAATTTTCTGCTATGGGGATATGCGTCAAAACATCAGAAATAGTATTTTGGGCAACTTTCCTTCAAGAATGATAGGTCATTGTGGCTGTTTTTAAAAAATACGGCCCAAATCCTTGATTCCCGGAGCGCCCCCTTAAGGTGGCGCTCCTGAAATGTGGGTTTTGGCAATTATTTTGAAAACGCGCAAAAATAAACATGCATAGTAAGAACAAAAGTTGATCAGAAGTGAATTTCCTTCAATTTGATGTACATATCACATAAAATTTTTGAACATTTTTGAGCAAATTTCGTCAAGAAAAATAGATTTTCACGGAAATGCCTTCACAAGCCAGTGCATTTACACGTATGTAATGAATTTGAATGGCTGAAAAACACTAGCAGTAGTGTTTTACTGAAACGTGATTAAAAATTTTGGTGTTTTATTGAGTGTGGTATAATTTTTTTGTGAACTAACGCAATACTTTCTGCATGAGACAGAAATATAGTGCGTGTGAATACAAACGCAAATTTTCGGCTTGCGATTTTAAAAAATTGGCTCAACGAAAAAAGTTAAAATTTGGCACATAATTGTACCTTGTCATCTTCGAGCGGTCGCAAAATTTGATTTTTGGCAAAACGATAGTATCTAGAAAATTTAGCCAAATTTATGTTTTTCAAAAATCGCGATTTTAGTGTTTTTTCGATATATCAATCATATTCATCAAAAATGACTTTTTGCGACCGCTCGATCACGTTGAGGCGAGGAAAATGAGCTATTGATTGTGCAACAGCTACTTACTTGCGAAGAGAAATCGCAAGCCGAAATTCCACTCACGTTTGGTTTATAGTGAATGCTAATTTGTATCAATCGACTTCATTTTTTGTATTTAGGCATACTTTTACACCAGCTTGCCATTGTGTATCTAATTTTGGCCCCAAACTGCCGTTTTTTGAAAAGTCACATTTCAGGAGCGCCACCTTAAGGTGGTACTAACGAATGTGCAGTGTTTTTCAACAGGCTGGTATTCAATAAATACTTAGCTTAAGAGCACATTCTTTATACAGTTCGAAAGCGCTACTTTTTCTCTATGTTTTTGCAAAGTTTCATTGCACAACTATAAATATGATTTGTATGGCACGTGTTAAAAGTGGACCAATTTGGCATTTTTGAACACTTTCAAATCTGGCCACTTTTTGAAGAGTTGAAACAATAAAAACATGCGAAAAATGGAACAAATATTTAAAAAGAAATTATCTAGACCCAAAATATGTACACGATTTTATGATTTGTCAAATATTAAACGAAATATAAGCTTTCAAAGTAAAAAGTGCCTATTCACACGCAACTTTCAGGTTCTATATCTACGCAAAAATAAAAGCAATTTAAAAAAACTTTCATTTTGGGTCTAGAAAATTTGCAAAAGTTTATTCATGTTCATTTGTGTGTTTAAGCGTTTTGCATGCGCTTAGAAAAGTGGCCAGAACTGTTAAATTTCTATTCTCCTGTTGTGCAGTTTGACTTGTTGGCTTAGCTTGCTCCTAAAAATTTTTCACATAATCCCGCTAACTTCGTTCTTCATTATAAAAATACTAATTAATTCATTGCTGACTTTATTCTCGAGAAAATGTCGTTTGAATCAACTAAATTTTTTCAAAAGTTTAAAAAACTGCACATTCGTTAGTACCACCTTAAAGGCAATTAAACTTACTTTTCTTGTGGTCTCCGTAGCGCAGTAGTGTAGCGCATTGAGTCCATAGCCAACAGGTCGCGGGATCGAGCCCAGCCGGAGATAAATATTTTCATTTTTTTGATCAATTTTTCATTAACGCCGATTCACTGTTTGATAACTTACAGCAATTTTTTATACACATTTCATCTCTGCGCTTTACAAGTTATAAGCAGACTTATGATACATAAAGATTGGCGTTAAATGGGGCTGATTTTACCACATAATGTGTGATCACATCTAAAAACCAGTTGCTATTCGGATAATTTTTTTTGAAAATTAAGTTTTTCAAAATGTTAAATGGAGTTAATCTAAATGAATCGGCTCTGGTTGAAATAATCTAAACTAGACGCACCAGACTTGTAATAATAATAATAATTTATTTAAACCATCTGCATTGATATTTAACACATGTAGCTGTGCTTCTGAAACTTCGTCGTTCGCGAAAAGTGACGAACGGTGGCCGGAAAATGACGAACGGTGGCGGGAAAGTGACGAACAAAAAATTTTTCCAAAAGTGCTCCAAGACACATTTTCAATGTGAAAAAGTGAAAATTTGAAAATTTTTTGTTTGTCACTTTCCAGCCACCGTTCGTCACTTTTCGCGAACGACGAAGCTCGTCGTACGCCGACGAACAGGTAACTTTTTTTGCACAGTACTGTATATGTGCCAGACAGCAAAGAGACCGAGACGAACAACTTTTGAAGAAGCTAAGATAATTTAAAAAAAATTTTCATTTAATTTTATCACAATTTATCTAAGCACCTTTTGCTCTTATATTGTAGGCATGATGTATGATTGATTTATTTTGTTAGTTTTTAAAATCGCCAAATTTCACATTTTATGAGAGATGGTCCGCAATAATTAATCTGCATTGATTGGTTTTGGACATTTGACTGAAACATGAAAACTATATTTTATTTGTTTAACTTTGTTTAGATAACTATGTCGGCTGCTCTGCAACAGTTTATTGCAACCGTGCAAAAACTCAGCTGCGAAGGTTAGTTCTATGTTTGTGTGTATACATATATACATATATATATATATATATATTATATATATATATATATATATATATATATATATATATATATATATATATATATATATATATATATTGTGGCCGAGTGGTTAGGGTGTTCGATTTCTAATCTGAAGGTTGGTGAATCGAATCCCTGCTACTTGGTTATACGTAATCTCCTTGAGCAAGAGATTAGGGCCACGTTGCTCCTGCCAACCCAGCAGTCCATCCTCATCTGGTCTGTAAATGGGTACCACAATAATGTGGGAAGGTAACAGGGGTCCGTGTAGGGCATTATGCCTTGAGGGGCTAGCCCCCCCTCCACGGATGTAGTCACTCTTGAAGTGGCACCCCTGACGCTCCATTGCTTTGTAACGGGGATGAGCACCGCACCCGAGGGCGGACACGCCAAAGGATAGTTATCTATCCGCGGGTTACCTTTACCTTTACCTATATATATATATATATATATATATGTATATATATATATATAATATATATATATATATATCAGGGTTTTTTTTTCAAAAAATTTTGTGTGCATAATTGTGCAAAATTTTAATTTTAGTGTGCAAAATTTTATTTTTCTGTGCAAACTGCAAATGCGTTTTCTTCGCCTATATAGAAGCAAATATACGTGTTTTTATACCTTTGGAGGTACGTACGTACCAGTGGCGTACATACCCAGAAAATAATTTCGGAGAATAACTTCGATTTTTTTATAATATGTGAAACAGCACTTCTTAGCAATTTTAACATGCACAAAACCCCTACAAACGCAAGATTACTGAACAAGGACATTGCAGGGGTCTGCAAGCAGCAGCCCCAGAAAAAAATTAGCGTTTTTTCAAATTTTTAGACCCAATTTGGTCAACTGGAGACGTATCAGAAATTTTTTTCGACAGAAAAATTAAAACTAAAGATAGTAAGTAACGTCACTTCAGGTTCAGATAGTGTATATATAACACAAGTATGCAAATGGCTTTGATGAAAGATATGTAATAACAAGGCTTATTATTAAGCCGCAGACTCATAGGGGTCTGGGGGCGGTAGCCCCCAGAAATTTTGATTTTTGTGAAAAATTTGGTCAATTGAAGACATATCAGAAAATTTTTCCGGCCGGACCATAAAAACCAAAGTGGGGACCCATGTGTTAAAATTCACTTGGAAAAAATTTCGGGGGGATTCCCACCATCCGTCCACCCTGGGTACGCCCTTGCTGGTTGCTGCTATGTTTATGTTGGCGTGCTGAAATTCTAAATATTGGAAATTAATGGCATTTGTCACAGGCTGTCAGATGTATATCCTCGAATTTTTTTAGCTAGGGGGAAATCTTCCTTGACCCACCTTCCTTGACTTAATCTTGCAAAAATGTGTGCCATAATTGGCCGTCTGGCGGGTGTCTGGCGGCGGCAACCCCCAGAATCCACAGCTTTTGTGGAATTCTGAAATAACATTTGCATTAAAAAACAACTTTAAGCAACACTTTGTTGACAAATTCTGGGTGATTGCCCGGCCTAGGGGTGGCAGTCCTAAGAAACCAGAGCTTTTTTAGGATTTTTAATTAAATTTTGCATTGAAAAACATATTCATCAACATTTGTTTAGGAACCTCAACCTTGGTCATTGCTGGAATCCGGGGCGGCAGTTCCTGAAAAATGCAGAAATTTTTTATTGTTCGGGCAAAATTTGTGTAATTAAAGACGAAACGGAATTTTTTTGGCCGGGCCATAAAATTCAAAGGGGGGGCCCTTGGTAAAATTTTACTGGAAAAAATATTCTGGGGCGGAAATTTTCACCACCCTCCCTTGTGATATATGCCCTTTTTACGTTTTATTCACA
>JASANF010004358.1:0-24789 GCA_030248245.1 Trissonchulus sp. WLG1_4 | reverse complement strand
AATACAAACTAAGCGTGTCCATCACTAAGTCTTAATCTCAATTTCTAGCCAGCAATGTCAGCACTAACGGTTAAAAACGTTTCAATGAGAAAAATAAATTTGGCGTCAGTTTAGCATACGCCATACCTACGGTATTTAGCGACAGTCCTCGTCAAAAACTACATATTCAACCACTTCTCGTGTGACTTTCACTTTCAATTTTTTTCGACCAATTTGGGTCAAAAATTACGTTTTTTAATGCCATAATTCGTGTGCCAATGTCAGCTGCAGTAGTTCAGTGTCGGTCAGTCACAACTCACAAGGCTGTGTAATTTTTGACAGTTTTTTTATTTAATTTAATACTTGTATTCTAATTTATACATAAACTGCAGCTGTGTTATACAAAAAGTGGAATCATGTTCGTGTCCACCAGTATAACATGTGTCAATCAATCATGTTATATGGGCAGCGCAATGACATCCCCAACCGCAAAACAACACGGTTGCCAATATCATCTGAAGTCTGTATTTTGTTTACGTTACAACATTTGTGCAGCCAGAGGTCCGCTGCATAACTGGATTTCCCGCCTACACATAACACTAGGTAGCCGTCTATTAAAATCGCACACATGAGCCTAGCGTAGCATGAGCAGTGAGCACACACACCCACACATACAGTGCATTTTCCTGACCTACCCAATATTACAGTGTAAATTTACACTAACACAGAAGATACATGGTAAACCGCCTTCTGTACTATAGTATATACGCGGCGGCTGAGGCCGCCGCGTAAAAATTATACAATTTAACGTACGCACAAATATACATGTGCTGGATGTCGTTAACACGGACTTTTTCTGTATCCATTTTTTTGAATGAAGTTCAAGAACCAAAGCTCTACCGTTTGAGCTACTGGGCCAAACAATATCTGTCGCTATAAATAGCCTGGAGTAGGGGAGCGACGGAAGCCGTCTCTATTATTCTTATAAGGCAAGTGTCGCAATGTCCAACGTCAACTGATTATCAGAGAACACTAAATTTAGTCTACGTCGGCGATTATATCTCTTGGCTGCTAACAAGCACGTTTCACATAGCTCCTATGACATTTCCTGGACTCAGCAATCATTTGCACTGGCACGTAAAGCCCGCGTGCATAAACTCGTGCGCTGCGCGCACTCGTTTATGCACTTGGAGCTTCACGTAACAGTGCGTATAAATTACTGAGTGCACGCTACAAAGTATTGTAATGTACAGTACCGACCAAAATTACTTGCTACAGACTCCGGAATCAAACCGGAGTCGGACTCGCTTGACTCCGGAGTCAAACACAGTGACTCCGTGACTCTACCAAATGACTCCGTGACTCCGTGACTCCACCAAATGACTCCGTGACTCCGTGACTCCACCAAATGACTCAGTGACTCCGAGACTCCACCAAATGACTCCGTGACTCCGTGACTCCACCAATTGACTCCATGACTCCGTGACTCCACCAATTGACTCCATGACTCCGTGACTCCACCAAATGACTCCATGACTCCGTGACTCCACCAAATGACTCAGTGACTCCGAGACTCCACCAAATGACTCCGTGACTCCGTGACTCCACCAATTGACTCCATGACTCCGTGACTCCACCAATTGACTCCATGACTCCGTGACTCCACCAAATGACTCCGTGACTCCGTGACTCCACCAAATGACTCCGTGACTCCGTGACTCCACCAAATGACTCCGTGACTCCGAGACTCCACCAAATGACTCCGTGACTCCGTGACTCCACCGATTGACTCCATGACTCCGTGACTCCACCAATTGACTCCATGACTCCGTGACTCCACCAAATGACTCCGTGACTCCGTGACTCCACCAAATGACTCCGCGACTCCACCAATTGACTCCATGACTCCGTGACTCCACCAATTGACTCCATGACTCCGTGACTCCACCAATTGACTCCGTGACTCTGTGACTCCACCAAATGACTCCGTGACTCCGTGACTCCACCAATTGACTCCGTGACTCTGTGACTCCACCAATTGACTCCATGACTCCGTGACTCCACCAATTGACTCCGTGACTCCACCAAATGACTCCGTGACTCCACGACTTATTGACTCCATGTACTGACTCCTTGACTCAAATAACTGACGCCGTGACTGCATGACTTACTGAATCCGTGACTCCATTAACTGTGACTACGTGAAGTTGATTACAATTTTAAAACTAATTACAACTAAAAGTTAAGGGTCTTGATAAAAGTTAAAAATGTTGCTATAAAATTAGAACTAAATTTTGACTTTTAAATTTTTTACTTTCATGTTTCATCGCCGAATTCTACATGAAAATCGCGCTAAGGTAAGCGTTCACTCGGTAATTGAAATTATGACTTTGAAGTTATCCCATTATAATTAACTAAATTTGATTCGTTGCATACTTGTCAGCTGCATTCTTGTGATGATGACTGATTCATTGTCTGCCAATAGAAATTTTCACGTGTTTATGCTGCCCCGAAGACCATGAGCTGTGGTTTGCGAGCTGTGCATTTTCATTGGCTGAAACCGCCTGCTGTGGCCTAACTAACACATCAGACGGAATGGCTTTTTTGCACGGTTCCTCCCCAAAGGTTTGCGTGGTTAAACCGTTACACCTACACAGTACACAGTTGATAGTTTATACATACTTTATATGCAGTAATAGGTATGGTCGAAGTCCAATGTCGATGCATTCGTAGCGGCTCTCGTCCTTATCGAGAATAGCATCAGTCCACTGTGGCAGTCTAGTCGCTGTGATTTTGAATCAAACTGCGCGTTGTTTGAAATTTGAGCACTGTGACAATGTGGCTGCTGGCTACTTTCTGACCAATCATGACAATAGTTTTTGCGGATTTTTGAACGTTGAAACTGTCATTATAGCTTTTAGCTTTAAATCTGGCTGTTGATACTTAGATACGCCGTTACTTGAAGTAGTTGCTACTTGCTTTAAGCTAAAAGTTGTTGCTTGGCGCTTGCCACTTGCAGTCTGCGTAAGACCGGGTTCACACTAGCACTTGCACAAACATAACGGGTTCACACTACTCAAAAATTGCACAAGCACAAGGCCTAGTTGAAAATTTTTAACTTTTGCACAAGCATAGCCAATCAGCGCGCAGCCTCGCTGCTGCCTGACTGAGCGGGAAAGACGTTAACTGCGCGGGCTTGCATTTGATTGGCTGTGATTGTGCTTGTGCTTGTGCCAAAACTGCCAGTGTGAACGTCTCTGCGTTGTGCTTGTGCTTGTGCAAAATGCAGTGTGAATCTGGCCTAATAGTGTTGTGTGGCGTGCTTTGCAGCTTTGAGTATGGTACTGGGTTGTCCTGCGCTCTGTTGCTTGGAGAATGGAAAGTGAGTTGGTGCTGACAGCGGAGCGCACTTGTTTGGACAGTGGTCACTGGTCAGTGGGTTGGTGCTGTGCTGTGCTTGTTGTTTGGAGTATGGGCTTGGTCTAAGCCTAGTTGCTTGGACACGGGACAGTGGGTTTGTGCTGAGCACAGTTGCCTGGAGAGTTAAATGTGCTGTTGCCCTGTGCGCTGTTGATTGGAGTGCGGGTTAGTACTGAGCACACATGCTTGGACAGTGGGTTTTGCTGCTCACTGCTGTTGCTTGGAGTGCTGGTTTCTGCTGACTGCTGCTGCTATGACTGGGTGTTTGTGCTGTGCACTGTGTGTGTGTGAGTGTGTGTGGCATTCTGCACTGTAGAATTAAGAAATATAAAAGTCAAAATGTATATTTCATAATATATTCATAAAAAATCATATAATTCATATTCCAGAAGTAACAAATATTACCGTATTTCCTCGAATAAAGCCCCAGGGGCTTTATTGTTTCGTGAAGGTCCAAACGGGGGTTTTATTCAAGGCGGGGGCTTTATTCAAGGCAGGGGCTTTATTTTTTCGTGAAGGTCCAAACGGGGGCTTTATTCAAGGCGGGGGCTTTATTTTTTGTGGAGTTTTGCGTACCAGATGTAAGTCAAAATATTTACGAGCTCTGTATTATTACACCATTTTACTATGGATGAAAAACAATAAGTAACAACGTAAGCCAAGTATCAGTCTTAAAGAATTGAATTTTATGATAGAACTGTTGAGCTCCAGTTTACAAGGAGAAATGAACTAAAAATTTCGTTAGCAATTAGTCAAATGGTTTGATAAAAGATTAGGACCAAAATCAAAATCGTTGGCGAAATAATAAACACAAAATAGTACGCAACTATTAGTCAAGAAAAGGAGGGGGGAATCTACATAAAGACAGCATCATCAGGAAGACCCAGCGTGGACTCGAACCACGCATCTCTGGATCTGCAGACCAGCGCTCTGACCATTTGAGCTACTGGGCCGACGATGAGATTTCGTATATCTCTTTAAGTACTCTAGGTACCCTAGGTATCTTACATACTTCACATCCCTCCCCTTCTAGTAAACTTCTTCCCAAAGTTTTCCTGGGCTGTGCACTTCTACTACTACTACTACTACTACTAGCTATGGGCATCCCGGAGTGGGGTAGCGCCGGAAGCCAAAGCCGTCTCTATTATTTTCTATAAGGCTAGTGTCGCGAGGTCTCACCCTAACCTCATCATCAGCAAGCACTTCCAGGGACTGGTAAGCTCACACTGCTAGCGGGCAAGGAGCGGCTCCACTACTGAGCTAGAACCGGTTATAATTCCTCCATATGCTCACCACCATTCTGCTCATGCCATTCGCAGTGATCCTGCTAAGGGTGTGACTGTGTCACCCAACAGCCCAAAGCTACTTCACTCAAATCGCGGTCAGGAGATTCGGAGTTCGGCATGGAAGCCTCGCCATGTCAAGATACGAAGGGGGGATTCTACTTAAAAGAAAAACAGCATCATCATCAGAATGACCCCTAGGAGATTAGAACCACCCATCTCTGGATCTGAACAGATCTGAATAGCCAGCGCTCTAACCATTTGAGCTAGTGGGCCGACAATGAGCTGTCGTAAATCCCTGTCCATGTCGGCTTTTAGTACTCTAGGGGCCTATTTTACTTCACATATTAACTTGTGAAGTGGCTACAACAGTCTCCGACATAGGCATAAGACCCTCTATTATAGGCAGAATACTCTATTCTAAGCCGAGGATCCTATATTTTAGACACTGGGATTTCTATTCTCAGTTGAGGACTTCTATTCTAAACGAGTACCCTCTATTCTAAGCACAGAACCCTCTACTTTCGGCAGTGAACCCTCTATTCTAGGCAGACGAACCTTTACTGTAGGAACCTTAGCGCGGAACTCCAGGACGGTCTAAGGTCAAAGTGGACTGTGGATTCTTGTCAAATATGATGATCCATGTTTTAAAATTTTCGTCCATGGCATGTGCAGTGACGCCAAATGTAAAGTCTCACAAATGGCTATTTATCGGCTTTTTGAGCACATTTGCCTATGTAATGTCAAAATGTGCAAAATTTGAGAACTTTGATTTTTAACCTGAGTACCCCTCCCCCCTTTAGTTCAGGAACTTTTGAGCTATGAGGTTCACTCAATTTCATAAGAGTTTCTCAAATAATTTCGCCTAAATCCCGTTCAATTGAATTTTGCCAAAATATCTACAAATACGGGTGAAGGGCCACCAACTACACCTAGAAACGAGTTTTCCGAAAAAACTAAATTTTTTTAAAATCACAGGTTACCTAGGGGAACGCTGTAAGCAATCTGGGGACTAGTCAGAGAATCAAGGGGGTCACAGCCTAACCTTCTGATTTGGAATCGGACAAAATTTACTCCTAAAATATTCTCGCCAAGCCACTGACCAAAAATTCAAAGTTTGAAAAGGGGAACCTTTGGCGTGTCTTCTTTTCCGAAAATCTTAATTTTTGGGGTCACGTGACCTGCCGCCCCTGGGGTCAGGAGGTCACTAGAAGGGAGGGTGCCAATATTCACAATGGAACTACCGACCAAACCTTACCTTACCCACCTAACCGTACCACTCCGCGTCTTAACACCCACGAAAATCCTCTTCCCTTTGTGCTACCCTGAAAAAAAAGCAGAAAAAAGAATACAATGGGTTGCGGTCCTACCTCGCGGGGGTCCAGTGTCGACAACCCAACAGTGTCATAATTATATAGTAGAACACAACCACAGCAAAACAAACCGCCAATAACGATCGGCGCGCAGTAATATCTAATAACTTAACACTCGCCAATATGGCAATATGCAGCAGCATATGCAACTGCGCGCGTGTACGTATCACTGCCTGCGTTACAGGGGGCTTTATTCGAGGACGTTTTGATTAAAACCCCCGGGGGCTTTATTCAAGGACGTTTTGAATAAAGCCCCCGGGGGTTTTATTCAAGGCGGGGGCTTTATAATTTCGTGAGTGCTTTGACGGGGGCTTTATTCAAGACAGGGGCTTTATTCAAGACAGGGGCTTTATTCGAGGTAATACGGTACTCATGAAAGAAGAAATCGAAATTTTTTAACTTGAGAAATAAGAATTTTTTCGCAGTGGGAAGCGGGCATAAGTAACAAGTGTTCTCCCGGAGCCGTCTGTCAGCGGTCCGGGTTCGGGAAAACAGGGATCAATGGGCAACCAATCGGATATGCAGCTAGTGTGAAGTCTAACGGGCTTTTGGATGGGCATATCGCCGACTTGCGGACATACCGGCCATACGGGCAAAGCTGTGATTTCCTACTCTAGTCTAAAATTGACGTTCGTCTAGTAATTGAGCCTTACTTTGACTTTAACCTTAATTAAAGTCTTTGCTTTTGGCTATATATTCGGATTTTGCCCTGGACAAAGCTTCATGTCATTTATTGTACCAAGAGTACATAATAGGGACGTATTCTATTCCTGTTCTATTCTAGGGACCTATTCCCTATATGTACTCATGATTGAACTTCTGAGCCTGCTTGCTCGAGTTCTCAACATTTTCAGCCGAGTTACACTGTATATAACTAACTACATACGCCGGACTTTTCGGCTGATGAGTAAATAAATGCCAAACGGATGTCCAGCTTTATCGACAAAAGTATGATTCCGACACCCGGTTTAGTCGTTGCCTTTGTCCGGATGTTCGTTCAGCTGTTTGACCATATGCCCCCCCTACTCCCTACGTGCGTACGCCGTACAGAAATTGGCGCGATGGCGCCCAGTGCTAGAATTAGAATTTAGTACTTTTGCAGATTTTCATAATTGGAATTTGAGACTCATCAGCTGTACATATTCGCTCAACTATTTATGCACACTAGGGCAATAAAGTTAAACTTTAAGTTTAACTAAAATTAAAAAGTTTGGGGTCATACTTTAACTTTAACTAACTACAAAAAAGTTATAGGTCTTACTTTAACTTTAACTTTAACTTAAATGAAAATGGTCTAACTTTTTGCCCTAATGCACACTGCTTTTTTAAATTTTCAGATCTAAAGATTTTGATTGTTATTTATCAATACATTAGCACTTGCCCCGCTGATTTGTGTCACAGATATACAGATACAGATAAATATACAGATATATACAGTCATATACAGATAAACGGCTTATCGGACATCAGGACCAGGAGTCCAAAAGGAACGGCTGTTTGATTCATGGACTTGTTCGTTGACTTGAACCGTGTATCCGTTTGCGCTCAAGTCGTAATGTCTGTTTTTACCGTATGTCCGACAATAACTTCCAATCCGCTCTGCCTCAACTGGCAGGTAGAGTTCTGCCCGGGCCGGTCGCGGGCCGCGGGCCGCGGGCCGGGCCCGGCCCGGGCCGGCCCGGGCCCGGCCCGGAGAGAATTTTCAGAAATGGGCCCGGCCCGGGGCCCCGCCCCTAAAATTCCGGGCCCCGGGCCGTGCGCGGCCCGCCGGGCCGTAGCGGGCCCCGGGCCCCGGGCCACGCGGGGCCAGCCGGGCTTAGAAATCCGCAAGCCCAGAGCCGTCTCGAGCTTCAGCAACGTATGAACAACGACTGCATTGCATATATATTGATTTTTACAAGTGCGCAGGCACTTATACTACACTCAGACGCACACACAATGCATTTTCTCACTTGCTGAAGTCTGTGCCGGGCCAGCCCGCGGGCTCCGGGCATTGACCTGGCCCGCGTGGCATTCGCGGATGAATGTACGGTTCAGGTAGAATCATACAGGCGCAAGTGTTTTCGGAAAAAAGAAGATTCAAGCACCATCGTACTATCTTGCAGGGCGAAACATCCAGCCAAATTTCATGTCTTTGCCGCTATTGCATATTCAGGGGCGAGTGATATTTGCGTTTTTGACGGCAAGACAAAAATGGACAGCATGCTGTTTTGCAAGATTATCCAAGAGTTCTATCTGCCCTTCCTACGTCAGCATCCGGGAACTGTGTTGGCAGTTGATAACGCTCCTTGCCATACTAGTCGACTGACCACTAAATTTTTTGCAGACAATGCTGTTGCCAAGCTAAATTGGCCCCCCGAGAGTCCCGATTTGAACCCAATTGAAAATACCTGGCACCAACTGAAAGAATTCTTGAGATCGGAAGTCAAACCTAAGCACAAAACAGATCTCCGAAATGGAATTTTGCATTTTTGGAATCAAAAAATTAACAAGACTGTTTGTAGAAAGAACAGTAATCATGTATTTACTGTTATTCCAGAAGTTCTCAAGCAGAAAGGAGGTCCTACTATATATTAAACTTTTTTTCAAGTGTTTGTCATAATGTCAGTGTAGCAGTTATATAATTTTGTTGTCTGGCTTGCATAATCTATTGCAATATTATTACTGTAATCTATGTATCATGAAAATATTGTGTTTACTACTAACAGTTTTAATTTAATTTATCTAAATTATTCCAAGCAA
This sequence comes from Trissonchulus sp. WLG1_4, assembly GCA_030248245.1. Classification (NCBI taxonomy): domain Eukaryota; kingdom Metazoa; phylum Nematoda; class Enoplea; order Enoplida; family Ironidae; genus Trissonchulus; species Trissonchulus sp. WLG1_4. The sequence continues at coordinate 15,992 of JASANF010004358.1, read as the reverse complement.
TGACTATGACTTGCTTAATAGTTAGCGTCAAATAAGTGTATAGCCTATACGCAAATATTTAGGTGCATGTATTCTGTATCTGTGTCGTGTGTAATTCTGTAGAACTGTGTTCTCTATGTAGGTGAACTATTCCGTGTATTTGTGTTTGGATCGAAAGTTGAAAATTGTGTGCTTTTCCGGTTGTAATTTTTTATTTTAGGAACTTGTTTCGATGAGTCTGTTTCCAACTGTTGGTAAGCTGAGATAGTGACACAAATCAACGGGGCAAGTTCTAATGTATTGATAAATAACAATCAAAATCTTTAGATCTGAAAATTTAAAAAAGCAGTGTGCATTAGGGCAAAAAGTTAGACCGTTTTCATTTAAGTTAAAGTTGAAGTTAAAGTAAGACCTATAACTTTTTTGTAGTTAAAGTTAAAGTTAAAGTATGACCCCAAACTTTTTAATTTTAGTTAAACTTAAAGTTTAACTTTATTGCCCTAGTGTGCATAAATAGTTGAGCGAATATGTACAGCTGATGAGTCTCAAATTCCAATTATGAAAATCTGCAAAAGTACTAAATTCTAATTCTAGTACTGGGCGCCATCGCGCCAATTTCTGTACGGCGTACGCACGTAGGGAGTAGGGGGGGCATATGGTCAAACAGCTGAACGAACATCCGGACAAAGGTAACGACTAAACCGGGTGTCGGAATCATACTTTTGTCGCTAAAGCTGGACATCCGTTTGGCATTTATTTACTCATCAGCCGAAAAGTCCGGCGTATGTAGTTAGTTATATACAGTGTAACTCGGCTGAAAATGTTGAGAACTCGAGCAAGCAGGCTCAGAAGTTCAATCATGAGTACATAATAGGGAATAGGTCCCTAGAATAGAACAGGAATAGAATACGTCCCTATTATGTACTCTTGGTACAATAAATGACATGAAGCTTTGTCCAGGGCAAAATCCGAATATATAGCCAAAAGCAAAGACTTTAATTAAGGTTAAAGTCAAAGTAAGGCTCAATTACTAGACGAACGTCAATTTTAGACTAGAGTAGGAAATCACAGCTTTGCCCGTATGGCCGGTATGTCCGGGGCGGCCGAAGTCGGCGATACGGCCATCACGGCGGGCGCCGGCGTTGGCCAGACGGAGGCCCCCATAATTGAAAGCCCGGCCGAGGCCCCCGCCCCCCGCGCGATAGCGGCCGGGAGGGGGGGGGCGGGGGGGGGGCCGGAAACCGGGGGGGGTCCGCAGGCACTCCACATGTCCAAAGCCCACAAAGCCCGTTAGACTTCACACTAGCTGCATATCCGATTGGTTGCCCATTGATCCCTGTTTTCCCGAGCCCGGACCGCTGACAGACGGCTCCGGGAGAACACTTGTTACTTATGCCCGCTTCCCACTGCGGAAAAATTCTTATTTCTCAAGTTAAAAAATTTCGATTTCTTCTTTCATGAGTAATATTTGTTACTTCTGGAATATGAATTATATGATTTTTTATGAATATAATATGAAATATAGGTATAGATTCTTTTTTTTTTTTTTATTTTTTCATTTTGACTTTTATATTTCATAATTCTACAATGCAGAATGCCACACACACTCACACACACACAGTGCACAGCACAAACACCCAGTCATAGCAGCAGCAGTCAGCAGAAACCAGCACTCCAAGCAACAGCAGTGAGCAGCAAAACCCACTGTCCAAGCATGTGTGCTCAGTACTAACCCGCACTCCAATCAACAGCGCACAGGGCAACAGCACATTTAACTCTCCAGGCAACTGTGCTCAGCACAAACCCACTGTTCCGTGTCCAAGCAACTAGGCTTAGACCAAGCCCATACTCCAAACAACAAGCACAGCACAGCACCAACCCACTGACCACTGTCCAAACAAGTGCGCTCCGCTGTCAGCACCAACTCACTTTCCATTCTCTAAGCAACAGAGCGCAGGACAACCCAGTACCATACTCAAAGCTGCAAAGCACGCCACACAACACTATTAGGCCGGATTCAAACTGCATTTTGCACAAGCACAAGCACAACGCAGAGACGTTCACACTGGCAGTTTTGGCACAAGCACAATCACGGCCAATCAAATGCAAGCCCGCGCAGTTAACGTCTTTCCCGCTCAGTCAGGCAGCAGCGAGGCTGCGCGCTGATTGGCTATGCTTGTGCAAAAGTTAAAAATTTTCAACTAGGCCTTGTGCTTGTGCAATTTTTGAGTAGTGTGAACCCGTTATGTTTGTGCTTGTGCAAGTGCTAGTGTGAACCCGGTCTTACGCAGACTGCAAGTGGCAAGCGCCAAGCAACAACTTTTAGCTCAAAGCAAGTAACAACTACTTCAAGTAACGGCGTATCTAAGTATCAACAGCCATATTTAAAGCTAAAAGCTATAATGACAGTTTCAACGTTCAAAAATCCTCAAAAAATATTGTCATGATTGGTCAGAAAGTAGCCAGTAGCCACATTGTCACAGTGCTCAAATTTCAAACAACGCGCAGTTAGATTCAAAATCACAGCGACTAGACTGCCACAGTGGACTGATGCTATTCTCGGTAAGGACGAGAGCCGCTACGAACGAATGCATCGACATTGGACTTCGACCATACCTATTACTGCATATAAAGTATGTATAAACTATCAACTGAATGTGTACTGTGTAGGTGTAACGGTTTAACCACGCAAACCTTGGGGAGGAACCGTGCAAAAAAACCATTCCGTCTGATGTGTTAGTTAGGCCACAGCAGGCGGTTTCAGCCAATGAAAAGCACAGCTCGCAAAACACAGCTCATGGTCTTCGGGGCAGCATAAACACGTGAAAATTTCTATTGGCAGACAATGAATCAGTCATCATCACAAGAATGCAGCTGACAAGTATGCAACGAATCAAATTTAGTTAATTATAATGGGATAACTTCAAAGTCATAATTTCAATTACCGAGTGAACGCTTACCTTAGCGCGATTTTCATGTAGAATTCGGCGATGAAACATGAAAATAAAAAATTTGAAAGTCAAAATTTAGTTCTAGTTTTATAGCAAAATTTTTAACTTTTATCAAGACCCTTAACTTTTAGTTGTAATTAGTTTTAAAATTGTAATCAACTTCACGTAGTCACAGTTAATGGAGTCACGGATTCAGTAAGTCATGCAGTCACGGCGTCAGTTAATTGAGTCAAGGAGTCAGTACATGGAGTCAATAAGTCGTGGAGTCACGGAGTCATTTGGTGGAGTCATGGAGTCAATTGGTGGAGTCACGGAGTCATGGAGTCAATTGGTGGAGTCACGGAGTCACGGAGTCATTTGGTGGAGTCACGGAGTCACGGAGTCATTTGGTGGAGTCACAGAGTCACGGAGTCATTTGGTGGAGTCACGGAATGATGGAGTCATTTGGTGGAGTCACGGAGTCATGGAGTCAATTGGTGGAGTCACGGAGTCATGGAGTCAATTGGTGGAGTCACGGAGTCATGGAGTCAATTGGTGGAGTCACGGAGTCACGGAGTCATTTGGTGGAGTCACGGAGTCACGGAGTCATTTGGTGGAGTCACGGAGTCATGGAGTCAATTGGTGGAGTCACGGAGTCACGGAGTCATTTGGTGGAGTCACGGAGTCACGGAGTCATTTGGTGGAGTCACGGAGTCACGGAGTCATTTGGTAGTTGAGTCAAGGAGTCAGGGAGTCATGTGGCATGGGTGGAGTAATTTGGTGGAGTCACGGAGTCATGGAGTCAATTGGTGGAGTCACGGAGTCACGGAGTCATTTGGTGGAGTCACAGAGTCACGGAGTCATTTGGTGGAGTCACGGAGTCACGGAGTCATTTGGTGGAGTCACGGAGTCATGGAGTCATTTGGTGGAGTCACGGAGTCACGGAGTCATTTGGTGGAGTCACGGAGTCATGGAGTCAATTGGTGGAGTCACGGAGTCATGGAGTCAATTGGAGTAGTCACGGTCGGAGTCAGGTGGATTGGTGGAGTCACGGAGTCACGGAGTCATTTGGTGGAGTCACAGAGTCACGGAGTCATTTGGTGGAGTCACGGAGTCATGGAGTCATTTGGTGGAGTCACGGAGTCACGGAGTCATTTGGTGGAGTCACGGAGTCATGGAGTCAATTGGTGGAGTCACGGAGTCATGGAGTCAATTGGTGGAGTCACGGAGTCACGGAGTCATTTGGTGGAGTCACGGAGTCATGGAGTCAATTGGTGGAGTCACGGAGTCACGGAGTCATTTGGTGGAGTCACGGAGTCATGGAGTCAATTGGTGTAGTCACGGAGTCACGGAGTCATTTGGTGGAGTCACGGAGTCATGGAGTCAATTGGTGGAGTCACGGAGTCACGGAGTCATTTGGTGGAGTCTCGGAGTCACTGAGTCATTTGGTGGAGTCACGGAGTCACGGAGTCATTTGGTAGAGTCACGGAGTCACTGTGTTTGACTCCGGAGTCAAGCGAGTCCGACTCCGGTTTGATTCCGGAGTCTGTAGCAAGTAATTTTGGTCGGTACTGTACTTATGTTATAACTGTTTTGAATAACAGTGCAATAACTAATATGCACGCCTACAGCAGTGCTATAACTAACTTATACGGCACGCTGTGAATCTAGCAGCGTGCACTTAATTATTGTCGTTAGTTATTGCACTGTTATTTCAAGACAGGTATGTATGATATAAGTACATATTATACAATGCTTTGTAGGCTGAATCCCGCGTGCATAAAACTCGTTAATGCACTTGGCGGTTCACTCAAGTGAAATTGCGTATAAATTGCTGAGTGCACTCTACATCGTGCTATGACCTATACTTATGTCTATATTGTGTAAATATGATGAACTTAGATGCAAAGAAGGTGACACTGCTTTGTACGACGAGTGTTTCGACAATGCAATGACAGAGATAAAAGCTGAGCTGGAGCCCGGGTGTGAAGATATTCCAGAAGTTATGCCAGCCTGAAAATCTAAATCCAAATACAGTGATGGTTAAAATACTGTTTTTTCTTGCATATTAAAAATGGGTTTGCTGCTGCTAATTCTCCAGGTTCTGAGCCAACCCCCGATTCCCGGATCGCCCCGTTACCTTAAATAAAACAAATACAACAATAAAAACAGAGAATTAAAACTGAAAGCTTGTGGAGCAGCAAACTCGAGCAGTCTGATTAAAATAATAAAATAAGTGCAAAATAATTTAATATTGGTAATGAAATTGAGAATACTTAGATGAAAAATTGACAATAGCACTCAACCTCCCATTTGAAACAAACCTACACGCTCTCAGCTCTGTTGTTGTATGAGAAACCCATTGCTACTGCAACAATTTAACACGTAGGTAGATTTACCTGACTGTGGGTTTATTCCATTGTTCTTGTGTGACTGAGTCTCCCGTAATATTTCAGCTGATTTTGTCTCTCTAAAGTGTTATTCATTGCGCACTGTATTACTAAGCCCGGTTCATACTCGTCCTTATACTTGTGCCTATCGTTTTGTCCTTGAGCAGTTTCAATGGTAATACCTGGCAAAATTGACCAACTTTATGCTAAAATAAAACTAGCCTTATGTTGGTTTTCTATGCAAAATAATCTACGAAATAATTTAGTTAATGCTTCGCAATAGCTGACCGTAAATTGATTTTGTCACTGTCGCTGTATCCTTAAGGTCGAGTATATGAACCTTACAGTAGGAGTGTTCGGCACACGAACTTGAGTGGACCTTGACTCAACACTTGTCTACGTGTTCTTATCTAAAAAGTTCAGTCTACTAAAAATTGAAGGTAGCGTCTACACAGAGTCGTGTTCAACAAATGGATTACTTAACAATAGTAGCTCCAGAGTTCACAGGTCCGCGAGCTAACGTCGTACATAGCTAGACTCAACATTGGAACTTTAGACACCAAATAAAAAATGATCTGGGTTATTCTGTAGCAACTTTTCCCATGCTAATTTTCTCGTTACTCGACCTTAAAACAACTCAACCTCTGATAAGAAAATAATTCATTTGAAGATAGGTGTGTTCGTCATCGTATAGACTATAAACAATTAATTTTTAATAGTTAATTTATTTGTTTTCTTGTTTTGTTTTGCTTTGTTTTGTTTGTTTGTTTTGTTTTGTTTGTTTTATTTTTTGTTTATTTTGTTAATTTTTTGTTGAGTTAATTTGTTTTCTTCTAAAGTGTAATATTATGCTCTCGTCTAATTGAAGCATACCTACTTTTTGGATCGTTGTTTATTTTGTTTGAATGAAATGTTGTTGACTTTAACATCAACGTTAACAAAACAGTTGTGGTTTTTGGTTAACACGTTAACACAGTTTGCACAAACACTGTATTTTGTGATATTTTATTTTATAAAAGAAAATTTTCTACCAAGAATGTTATGGCCGTTATAGTAGCCTATGTTATTTATCAGTATCAGTTGATTAAGTTTCCTTTTTGTCACCAAATGCGATTTTATGCCTGTGCACTTTCGGTGTTGAGTAATTTTCTTGACGGGTATAATATAGTGATGTGGATCGAATCAGCGGATCGGATAGGATCGACCGATCCGGGGGTCGGATCGGATCGGATCGCTGAAATTGGCGGATCGGGTCGCCGGATCGGATCGGCTTTAAAATTTCGGATCGGCGATCCGGATCGGTAGTATAAATTTTGAGTTTCGACGAAAAAAGTTCGTAATTTGACAAAAGTTTGCAAAATTTTAAAAACTTTTCGACAGATCAAACGCACAAGTAATAACTACCACTCAAATTATCACATTATCGGCTTGATATTAGTTTATGCTTACATAAGTGGAGGGGAAGTTTCTCATCGTGGAAGTTGCGTGAAGACACGGACTAAATGTGTGATGTGAAATGTTTAGAAATATAATTTTCGCCTACAAAATCAATCTTGCACCGATGTTTTCGTTAACACAGGAGTGGGGCATTGCTCGTTACAGGCAGAGTCGACGCAGATAAAAATTTTCGATCAGCGACCCAAACCAACCCGTGGTTTCACACTTGTGGGTAACCCACGATTCAACCGATCCAATAGTCGCCCCACGACCAACCAACTTTGACCCACCATTTTACATAAGATACCGTACCTGGTGATTGATCGTTTTTAGATGATACCCCTGTACAATTTGCACAGTGTATAGCTGTACATTGTTCACATTGGTACCTACGTTTACCGAATGATACCCAAATTTAAAAACCCAGACTGGATTGAACATGTGAAAAACTTTTCATAATTCGCCAGTTTGACGAAATGCAGCGACCCGCGCAGCCTGAAGTCTGTACGAGAGGTTTGACGCGGCTCAGATTTTCCAATCCAACCCAACCCAGTGGATATCCACTATCCACAACCTGCGGTAGTGACCCAACATTTTCAAAACATTTCCATTTTCCATTTAATCAAAGTTTTTGGTCGCGGGATTGTCTAACTAACTAGCTCTCATTGCAAAAATGCCTTCTTATCATCTATAAACAAACTCATTAAATTTTTTAAGCAATATACTCATTATAATAAGTTATACTTAACAATATTTTTCCAAAAATGAGATTTTTTAGCTTTCATCAATGTTACACAATTATGAATCGGATCGGATCGGCGGATCGGATTGGATCGCCAACCAAGCATCCGGATCGGATCGGCATCAAAATTTCGCACCGATCCGATCTTATCCACATCACTAGTATAATAGGTAGAATCTGGTTGCAAAATATTTCGTATTTATTAGAACAATACATGTGAAGAAAAGAAAGCTACGTATTTAGTTAGTAATTTGTTATTCATGTTGGCATTTTAAATCGCCTCGCTATCGCCGTCCGCGTATGTTTGCTTGGAGAATGTTAACTGAGTTTGAAGAATTGGTCTTGGCCAAACTGCTGGGAGAAGATTAAAACCAAATAGTGCTCCTTATATTTTCTCATAAAAACGTTTTAAAATTCAGTGAGCATAATATGTATTCTGCTAGCACATGTTCACTAACTTTTTAGTTATGTTGCACGAAAATGCACGAGTCACCCAGGAAAATTTACGGACTGTTTCTACAGGAAACCTTAGTGATATATTTGCACGCTTTATACCATTTGATTCAGGTATGAATCAAATCCAGCTCTTTACTCAAGCAAAATGGGTTGAACTTTTTGCGCCGTAGTGCTTCACTCTTCCTTAAAAGATGTTTCCAATAGACTTTAGCAGTTTGGTGAGAGTTTTGATCCAAGTTGGAAGAAACAAGCCCAACCTGCGGCAAAACCTTCAGTAAGTATTAAGAATTATGTTCAAGTAAGCTGACCAGCAGGTCAGCTAAAACCTGTTGTGCAGCAGATAATTATCTTATTGTAAAATGTGTATGCAAAAGTTCAATGCGGTTTTATGCAATCTTACAATAAGTTGTTTATGCAAAATCTTACAACAAATTATGTTAGGAATGGGTTGTTTTGATGAGTGAGAAGTGTATTCATTCTTTCATGACCAAAAATGACTACAGTTCGCAGGAAATATAAGATGCTGCCAACAAAATTATCTGGTCAAATGTTGGCACTATCAGCAATGTGACACACGCGCACTATGTGACACACATTAACTAAACAAACACACATTGACATTTTTCCTGCTTACAGTGTAACTTTTGCACTAGACAATGATGTGACGCTCGCGCAGTAGCTCTAATATGCAAAACAAACTAATGCACAGACGTACATTGCACTACAAGCCCAGTGTATTCCGCCAGAAATCAAAATTAGAGACCTGTTGTGCTGTGGCACAACAGGAAAAATGAGCTCGCAACAGGTTTTTTGTCAATCATGACAAACTACTGTAAAATTCATTGTATTTGTCTTTTGCAGCAAACTGTTGCTTGTTTGTGTGTAAACTCAGCTGCGACGCCGTGGCTTACGTTTTGTCTACGTATAATGCAAGTGCACAATCGATCAATAAATGACAACAGTGTTAACAATAATACAGACTCGGCACCGTAATGTTTCATCAGCAGTACATAAATAACGCTGGAAAACACTGACTGTGAAAAATATAGATAGGTAAAATATAGATACTGGGGAAGGAACCTTGCCCCTTTCGGGAGGTACTTGTTATTATAACCATTGATCCGTTTGTTCTAGATTATCGACTAGTCTGTTACCATGGACGAGTTTACAGCAGATATTCTGTTGTCGATTATGATTGTGCTTCACTGCTCATTTTACTTGGTTTATATATTTTCGATTGCACTGCTTTTGAAACACCGTGCAGAATTTTGCAATGGATTTTACATACTCGTTTATTCACTGGCCGGAGCTGACGCTATATCTAGTGTTACTTTTATCATATTCTGGTCTTTACATTTTTCCCCAAAGCATTCGATAATTGTGGATTCACTGCAAATTCAGCTTACTATGCAAGCTGTATCATATGCAGGAGCTTACGTGGCACTGTACACCACTACCGCCATTGCACTAATTCGATTTATGTCTGTGAAGCTACCTATATTCATGAAAGTAAGTCAAAACTTTATCAAGTATGAATAAGTAAAGTCTGACGAAAACATGCTGAAAAACACCGTGACAAAACGAAACGGCTTTATTTTCAGTTGCCTGATTTTCAAGCAATTGTCTAATATAATGTGTTGTAAATGAGAAATAGGGCCTGTGAGTCTTGGGGGCTGTGGTGTAGTGGTTAGCATTCTTGTCGATGACGCAAGCGGCCCGGGTTCAACTCCCGGAGCCTCCACTTGTTTCTTTCTTTCTAAATTAGCGTATCCTCTTTCATTCAACAGTACAGTAACCAATCAAATAGATCTTACTGACTTTATCATGTATATTTTTCAGAATAATGACAAAAAAGTATCTTTATTGTCGGTGGCCGTGTTTTGGATTATCAGTTTGGTCCTATCACTGACACAACTACATCCGTGTTGCCGATTTACTGTGCAGCGAATAGATAACGAAACGTTGATTGCAGGATACACGGAAGCAGGAGCTATTTTAATACATACTGTGGATTTGATAAATTGTGTTAGCATAGTTATAGCGCTGTTGTTAAACATAGTGACTGTGCTACAGCTACGTAGAATGCGGAAAGCGGGGGAAATAGGCAAAGAAAAAACTTTGATCATTCAAGCTACAACACTATGTGGACTGCAAATAGTTTTACAGATTGCACATCTCATAGCAACCAAATTTGGCTCGTATGTTCCCGATAAGTTTGAGTGGCAGTTTCATTTCTTCTGGTTTCTTTGGTCATTCTCAATTAGTAGTAATGGTTGTTGCTATTTGATACTAAACAAAAAGTTGAGGATAATTTCCAAAAACTTCTTTATGCGGTGTTTGCACGTTCAAACGTCAACGCCTGTTGTTGATTTTCATTCAAGTGCATTTGCAATGAGACCGTCAAAATTAAATTAACGAATAAAAACTATATTAACTAATGATGAATATTCATAAACATATTTTGAAATTAGGCAAGCTAACAATAACTTATCTATTGTATTATGTAATATGAAGAGTAATGTTGTAGCTATATATGTGTGTTATGTGTACATTGTTGCACATTACATATTACTAAATAGTTAACCGTTTAGGTATATTTTTAACGGTTAACCGTTTTTTATAATTTTCTCATACTGTCATTTAGGTAACGAACGCGTGTAAGCGAAATGGAAACAGCACTTTTCGTGCTATAGCGCTTTTTCTATGCGCTATATGCGCTATATGCGCTATATGCGCTATAAGCGTTATGGAATTGCTCTATGCACTATTTGCGCTATAGCGCTTTTTTGGAGTGCTGTATGCGCCATTTGCGCGCTATCGAAGGTGCTATATGCGCTATTTGCGCTATAAGCGCCATTGAAGGTGCTATCTGTGCCATTTTTTTAATATAAATGAAACTTCACCAGAAAAATGGCCAGTGGGGATTTGAACCACCCATTGCTAGTTTTCTGGCATAATGCTCTACCAACAGAGCTACGCTGGCCTATTGGTGTTTGTGTTATAGTGATGCTGATCTTGGATAGTGCTTATAGCACCTGAGGATGCTATTTGCGCTATTTAGGCGCTATTTTGTGCTATTGGCCAACTTATTGAATTTTTTGTACTTCTTAGTAGGTATACAATCCCCCAATAAACAAAAAGAATTTTAAAAGTATTTTAAAACTTTTGTTTGTGTTCAGGACGTCGATATATGTAAAATAATAGGGCATAAATAGCTCATATAGCACAACGATAGCGCATCAAAGTGCTATAAGCGCTTCTTTCGTAGGCTTAAAAATAGCGCTTACAGCACCTGAGGGTACTATTTGCGCTATTTAGGCGCAATTTTATGCTATTGTCTAATTTGTTGAAAATTTTTGCACTTTTTACTATTTATACGGTCCCTCAGTAAAATAGAAGAATTTTAAAAAAATTTTCAAATTTTGGTTTGTCTTCTTGTTGACGATATAAAAAGATAGCGCATATAGCAAAACGATGGCGCATTAAAGTTTATAAGCACTATTTTTTTCGTAGGCTAAAACAAGTATGGGTTATGGAACTGGTTGGCGTGCTATAAGTGATTTATACGCATGTTCTGTGAAACTCCGAGTGCAGGAGCACGAGTGCGCGAAGCGCACGAGTGCACCTGCACGAGGGTTTCACACATGCGTATCAATTACTTTTAGCACAAAAAAAGTGCTATAAGTTGCTTGTAACTTGGTTTTAAATACTTACGTAAAATTTTTAGTGATAATAAAAAAATAAAAAAATTCAAGACTGGAGGGGATCTAACCCACAATACTCTGACTCGTAGTCAGACACCTTATCCATTTGGCTACAGCCTTGCTGCAGATAAGCTGGCTACTTTGGTAGTTGTCACATGTATACTGAATGTACATACGTACCTACAGTACCGCTCAGAATCACCGACCCCTGATTCCGGAGTCAGACTCCGGAGTCAGAGTCGGAGTCATGATTCCATCTACGTAGCAACTGTCAAAAGTTTTGACCATTAATCAACAATATCAGTTTCACTGGAGTCTTTTTGACTCCGGAATCAAAGAATCAATTTGATTCCAACTGACTCCGATTGTTTTGCTGATGCTTTAGCCAATGTTTAGAAAATGTGTATTTCAAATTGTAATGCATATTAAACTGCACATACATAGCTTCACGTATTGGTTTGGTGCAGGGGCCTGATTGTGTAAAACCCATGAAAACGAGACATCAACGGTCACGAATGTTTAATATCCCATTACTGGGTTTTTGCTGAACGCTCAAAAATATTGAAACAAAATAAAAAATACGTAATGATTATGCTTGTTTAATCATTAGGGTCCCCTCTTTAACCCTACATGACGAAACTAAATTCAAAAAAAGCTGCTTCTGCACTTTGGGGAAATAAAAGTAAACCATTTGTCCTACATAGATGCATAGAAACATAGCACTGAAATTTAGATGTACAAGGGACTGAACCTATGTAGTTAATTCAGTAGTCTTTTAGTTATTCAATATATAGCAATTAATACAAAACTTCACTACATTCATTCGTGTTTTTGTCTATACAATTTTTATTCCGCCCAGAGGCGGAATATTTGGAAAGGGTTTGTAGCACCAAGAGTACATGGTTGGTGCTACGAGCCACCACAAGGCTTATGCTTACCATAGACCTAATATATGGCAGTCTTTTTTTTCTGCCAATGGTGGCCTAAAACTGCGACACTAACCTGAAATAAAAAAAAACAATTACCATAATTAGAACGAAGTACGTATGGCCTAAAATTAAATTTAAATTTTGATGCATTTACTACTTACGTATTTATTTTCCGGCTGATTTTATTATTCACGCCCAAGCCCCCCTTGGCTGTCTGGGCTTTGACGGACTGTCATCACATTGGCCAGCCAATCGGATACATATGCAAATTAGTTTCTAATGACCAGCCAATGATCATGTCCTGTTGTCTACGTACATACAAAATCAGCCAATCCGTTTGAATTGGGTGGGGCGTTTGTCGGAAAATATGCAAATTAGTTTCACTATTAGGGTCAATCAGTCGTCAGTCAATCAGTTCATTGCCAGCAGTCGCGGAGGCCGGAGCTGATGCCTGATGCAGAAGATCAGCAGCTGGACTGGGAGACGGACAATGAACAAGAACTACAGCAGTAGCAGCAGACCGAAACATTTGCCAGCACTGCCGTTTCTATCCCAAATGCCCTTTTCAGGACAAAAGATCGGTTTTAGTACAATAGATCTAGGCTTACGTAGTACCAGCAGTTTGGCTTGCTTGCGAGACTTAACATACTCAAAAAGCTCTTTATAGCTGCAAACTTGCAAACCATTAGATTTTGTATTGTTTGACACTACATGTAGGTGCAACTCTATATGTTAACGGTGGACGTGGACGATGGCCAAATCGGTTTAACTGAAGATTAGCTTCAATAGATCTAGCTAACGCTTAAATCGGTTAATAAAACTGAGTTAGCGTAAGCCCAATTAGTGGCCTTGGATAGTAGTATATAGTGAGTTAATTGAGGGCACTTTGGGCCGGGAGCAGATGGTTAATTTTTGGTAAGCAAATGGTTAAATTTTGGTCAATTCTTACTGTCTTATGTGTTAATCATAGGCATGATTTATCGATTTTTATGGTTTTGCATGGTCATAATTGTGTTTTAAGTAGTAAAAATTTGTCCGTGGGTTGGGCCGGGAGCGCGTCGAAAAAAAAAGTTATTGATAAAATTTATTATATTCTACCGATTAGTTTTATTTTTTACAAATTATTTTGTTTTATATGCGTTATACTTTTTTTTATTATATAATATTTAGTTAGTTTTTTTTGTTTAATATTATACTGTTATGCTAATTTTCTCCTACGCAATTTTTTTTAGTGTACGGATTCTGATTTCATTGCTGATTACTACTAAGAAATTATTTATTTATTTTTACATACCCCTGGTAAAAAAATATTCATCACTACATAGCTGATGGTTTCATTGTATTACGGTGTAAGTATTGTAAAATAGTTAAATAACAACAGATATTGATCGTTATTACACAATTGTTGTCTGGCTTAATTACGGCATGTTTTTTAAAAAAATATTCAATATCGAGATTTGAACAAAATATATTTACCGTTATTACATAGCTTCTGTCTAGCTTAATGGAGGTATTGCTTTAGTATTGCGCAATAGTAATGCAACAACAAAAGATATTAATCGTTTATATGTAGCTACTTCCTGGCTTGTTAGCATCTTAATCATGTAGTAGTAACAACAAAATATATTGACCGTTATTACATAGCTATTGCCTGGCTTAGTTGCGCCAATGAGTAAGTATTGCGCAATAGTTATGTGACAACAAAATATATTAATCGTTATATATAGCTACTTCCTGGCTTGTTATCGCTTTAATCATGTAGTAGTAACACCAAAATATATTGACCGTTATTACATAGCTATTGCCTGGCTTAGTTGCGCCCATGAGTAAGTATTGCGCAATAGTAATGTAAGAACAAAAATATTAATTGTGTATATGTAGCTACTACCTGGCTTGTTCGCGCCATTATTAGGTAGTTATAACAACAAAATATATTGACCGTTATTACAAAAATATTGTCTGGCTTTGTGCAAAAGTTATATGACAACAAAATATATTGACCGTTATTACATAGCTATTGTCTGGCTTAGTTGCGCCATTTTAACGTATTGTGCAATAGTTATGTAACAACAAAATATGTTGATCGTTATTAAATTACAGCTATTGTCTGGTTTTGTGCAAAAGTTATATGACAACAAAATATATTGACCGTAGCTATTGTCTGGCTTCATTGCGCCACTAAACACCACAACGCCGCTAACAACAATAAACCTATTAGCCTAAATCTTATACGGCTTTTTCTACCTATAAACTCTGATACTACACTTTTTTCTTTATTTTCTTTATTTAATTATAATAACATATTACGATAATAATAACATATTACTTCAATAATAACATTTTACGGTAATAATAACATATTACGACAATAATAACATATTGCGACAAAAGTAACACGACAACAAATACATAATATGACAATAATATTATTCAATAATAGATAAGATAGACAATAATAATAGATAACATAATGCATAAACATAGTGACATAAAACGAATGACAGTATAACTTTACTAACCATAACTATAACTTTTTTTTCATTAATATATTACCGCAAAGTAACCGTCTAAAAATATTATTTAGCTTGCTGCAATTGAAAACAAGCTTCTAACATGTGACCAAACTGGCCTAAAATATGAACTGTCATCCGTTCCTGTGTAATATTGATTTCGTCAACTGTGAGTTGTTCTGCATTCTGTTCTGCTTCCTTCTGTTGATCTGCCTTCTGTGCTTCTTCCGCCATCTTCCGGGCTTGTTCTGCCTTCTGTACTTCCGCCATCTTCCGGGCTTGTTCTGCCTTCTGTACTTCCGCCATCTTCCGGGCTTGATATACCCGCCGTGCCTCATTCAACATCTTCCGGACTTCCTCTGCCTGCTGTAGTTCCGTCATCTTCTGGGGTTGGTCTGTCTGCTGTACTTCCGCTATCTTCTGAACTTGATTTGTTTTCTGTAGTTCATTGCTGGGTTGATTTGTCTTCTGTAGTTCATTGCTGGGTTGATTTGCCTTCTGTACTTCGTTGCGTGGTTGATCTTCCGTCTGGACTTCATCTGCCTTCTTCTGTAGTTCTTCTATCCTCTTCACCATGGGCCTTCTGTGGTTTGATTGAAAGTGCTGGGATAGGTGACAGGGACGTTTGTACATCTTGTCACATAGTCGACACAAGTGGTACATTGTCTTGTGTTGATTCCGGGCGTGGCGATATAAGTTCTTCCTGACAGTAAATACCTTGGGGCAATCCAGGCATTTGTATCCGCTGGTAACCGCATCCATTGTTGGTACTTGATGGATCGACTTTGTGTCCATTGACGTCTGATTCCGACTTTATGGTCTTTGTGTCCTTTTATTGACGTCTCACTCCGACTTTATGGTCTTTGAGTCCTTTTATTGACGTTTGATTGATGGTCTTTTTATTGACTTTGCCTC
>JASANF010004356.1:0-28141 GCA_030248245.1 Trissonchulus sp. WLG1_4 | reverse complement strand
ATAAAAAGTGTAGTGACGCATATATATGTCTATGTACATCACCCAATTAACCATTTTGCTGACAACTACGTTCGTGGACAGGTTGTTTGATACCACCAAGGTCCGGACATTTCATTTGACCATTGGAAATCGTGAAGGTCCACCACTGGTCTGTAAAGAAATCAAGGCCATCCTAGATGAACAGCTGAAAAATTGTCGCGGTTCACAATGGTTGGTCGTTATTGTAAAAAACATCTATGAAGACGTGCTAGCACACCATTTTATTCAACGACGTGATTTGTCTATTGATGATTACGGACAAAGTCTGCTGAAAATTACAATGTACCAGATTGAAGAACTACCATACACAACCAGTGTCAGGGCAGAAATTGGAGAAATCGTGACTGAAAGTGCGCGCTTTGCGGAGTATGAAGTGTACAGAGAAGATGGATTAGCTTTGACAACTGATAACCTTAATGACTATTTCAAGCAACGCTTTGTTAATCAAGTGCCTTCACAAGACCTTTTGCTATTACATATATCCGACGCCGAAGACAACGTCCTATTAAACGCGACCATATACAAGGGTCAGCTGGGCCGTGCATTGTCTAACTTTGGAAAAAACAAGCTGAAGATCAAGATTTTTCACTTGCACTATGGCGAACATCGTCAACGTCGTGCTAGTGGGTGAATTTGCTAGCCTGGACGTCAAGCCAGTTGGAAGGTGTTCTGAGAAATTCAGTGGAACGGTGGTGAAATATGACGGACTAACGTTCTTGGTATTCAACAAAGGCAGTTTTGTTTGCCTTGGTGCTAAATCAATATGCCAAGCCAAAGAAACATCACAGCAATTTGTCAAATTCTTAAACACCAGTGTCAAATCAGCAAATGTGACGAATATTGTTGGGTAAAGCCAGACTGGATTTAATGTGGACTTGCCCTTATTGCACTCATTAATTTTTTTCGCAAGCATGGAACCAGAACTTTTCTGTGGCATTAGCTTCAAGTGCAAGAATGGAACAGTACGATTATTTCACAATGGGAAATTCTTTGCACTGGACTGGTCACTGAATCAGAGCTACAAGCAGCATGCGACGAAGTATTATCACTATGCGGACTATGCATTCGCTTATGAATTATTATCATGTTATCCGTATTGTAAAGTTGTTGTACAGAACTGTAATGTACACATTGTA
The DNA here is from genome assembly GCA_030248245.1 of Trissonchulus sp. WLG1_4. Lineage (NCBI taxonomy): Eukaryota > Metazoa > Nematoda > Enoplea > Enoplida > Ironidae > Trissonchulus > Trissonchulus sp. WLG1_4. The sequence goes on along the minus strand of JASANF010004356.1, from coordinate 26,966 downwards.
TAAATAAATTCTATGCATACAAAAAAAGAATAAAAAAGAAAACAAAAAAAAACAAAAAAAATAAAGTATGCATAGCATGACAGCGGTAGCAGAGAACCTTCACGCGGTGCTTTCGTTAAAGCATTAATGCTGAACTAATCTTACTCTGCTGAAAAACGTTGACAAAAAGCAGTTACTTGTCCAAATTTTGCAAATTAGCAATACTATATAATAGCAATACTACTATAATACCTTGCAATGCTATGTACATTACGTTTGCAAGATTGTTGCTTACGAAGCTGGTTTACGGTCATCAATTGCAGAACTACAGCTTTGGACACCCAAAAAAAGTAAGTTGACTATGTATGTATGCATGTGTGTTTGTCTGTATGTGCTTGTGTGTATGTGGGGGGAGGGGGGGGGAGGAGGATGAGACTTCCAGCCCACTTTTTGACTCCCTATCCAGCACAGTCTGTCCGCCTTATACTACTTGTACTCTTGCTAATATGAGAGCTCAATAAATATTCGAAATTATAATTATATTTTTTAAAATAATAAACCTATCTACATTAACTTTGCTTTAGCTAACCGAGGTACTAGAGTTTTAACCGAAGTTTGAAACTGGAAAACAGACAATAGTCCAGACAGTCACGTGAACTGCATTCATATTTTGTCTGAAAAAATGCAATGCGCAAAAGATTTTAAGTAACAAAATCTAATCAAAATTACATTTAAGACCTCTGAAAAACTGTGGTTTACAAGTGTTTCATTTAAAATTGTGAAAAGTTTTTTTCACAAAACTCGGTAAAAACTAGATATACTTTTCCCTAGTTTACCTAGTTTTGTAAAATGTTATTTTACTTTACCTAGTTTTGAAAAAAACTAGGTTACCACCACGAGCATAGTTTCAATCTATCCATGTGCCCGGTGTAGTTAGCTCAACTGTACCGAAATTCTTTAAGGACAAAATACGGACAAACGGACGTTCCGCTCAAACGTATGAATCCTATGCACCCATAAGTCTCTTATGTCCCACTCCCAATTTTTATTTGCCGGAAAAAGCATGAATTGAAAAAAACAGACGAAACTGTTTTGGTGTGGGCTATGTCCGTTTGTCAGTATGCCTTAGACATACCGAAGAATGAAACCCTATTAAGGTTAAATAGGTACGCATATTGTTAAAAGTTAAAAGCATTTAAAGTTGAAAACTAATTTTAGAATGTGTATAGGTTTGGAGAACATAAATTTTTTCCAGTTTGCAGATCTTTTGTACATATAGAATCGGGCCAGTCAATTTTATCACCAAAAGTGTAAGGGGACTCTTTAGCCCAAATAGAACACTTTTGCTCAGGCAAAAGTGTCCGGGGGGACAAGGGGGACACTTTTGCCCGTGGCACTGGTAAAGGTTACCTATATCAGTCTTTGTTCAGAGTAAAGATAGACATTGAATTTAAAATTGCAAGTCGGAAATTATATTTTGTATTTATTTAGCGAATGAAATTTGCTAATACTAACCGTTCGTTTTTGAGTTGAAATACATCAAACAGCATAAGTAGAGAAAATATTTGTGAAATATCCGTGGAGCTATCATCGAATAGTTCAATTGGCATTAGTCTCGATACCAAGGGCTAGTAGCACCAGATTACAAATCTTACAATTGTCACAATTTAGATGGTCTTCAGACTTGCAGTCGTAATAACTGTGCTGACAAAAATATAAAAAATGTCCCCAATGCATTCGGTATGTATGATTGTTATTTTTATTTATCGGTATTTTTACCGGCTGAAAGGACATACGACTTTAAGTGAAAATAGACTTACATTTGTGTATTGAATTTGGAAAATTTAATTGGTAATAGTTTTAATTCCACTCAAAATTGTTACAGTTGTAAGACTTGTAAGTTGGTACAAACTCGATGAAAACTTGTTCTGTAATGCAACTGTAGATACGTAATAATTACCACCTACACCATTGCGCATTTGTGTGTATCCATCCACTTTTGTCGTAATAGACTTGTTCTAAAAAATAAACTTGATTTTATCAAAATTAAAGTATATTGACAAAACATTTTACCTGAAAACTATTCTTTTATAGTGATTAAGATTTATACTAAATATATGATTAGCTTTTTTAGTTACGTTAGAACATCATATGCTGTGTTGTATGATGAGTTTATGTATGTATGTAACAGGATATAAAAACAATGAATGAATAAATAGTGGTTGTTTTTACTTCAAGATTAACAAGTTATTTAATGAACTAGAATCCTATTTTACAAATTGAGTAATTCTATTGAATTAGCTTATTTAACTTCCTTCGAAAAATATTTAGGACGTATAACGTATTTAGGGGTGTTGGTTTACGATTGTAACTAGTGGGCTGACAACAACAAGAGAAGAAAAAATTGGAACAGTTATTGCGCAAGTTTTTTTTAACTTTTTCTTATTAATTTCCTTAAAAAAGCATCAGTTTATAATTTTCTAAGCTTGATTAGTTGATTACAAAGAACATGGTTCTTCCCAGTAAGACTTAAAAAGTGGTGGTAGGCGGAACTATAACTAATCTAGAAAAGAAACAACTACAAATAGTCAGAGTGTGTATGTTATGTCTGCTTATAACTGTCTGTCTGCTATGGTTGTAGTAGGTATTTAATTTTGATCTACAATAGTTTTTTTACTTTGTGCATCGGCTGTACCTGTCCGCATCTAATGTCTGAGATGTTGCCTGTAGAGTTCAGTTGATATGCACTGTCCGTCATTATCTGTAGCTGTATATTTGGCACGACTTTTGAATGACCCTACTGTCGAGAGCAAGGATTATGATATAGAGGTTTGAAGTCTAGTAGATGACTAGTAGCAGAAGGCATTATACCGGCTAACCGTGTAAACTGTTGGGCAGTTGCATGATTAAAGGTTTAATAATTTTGAATACGATTTATAAATGATTTCTCGAAAACCTTGCCTTAATGGAACTGCCATTTAAATTCACAGTGACGGTACATAAAAGCACACACATAAAAGATCAATAACGATGAACTTTTTGAAAACTAAATAATTTAAATTAATTAGTTTTAATTTAACTGTATTTATTTTAATAGCAATGCAAACTAGGTGGAAACTGTCATCCTGTCTGTGCTTAAATATGAGTGAATAATTAAAAAATTCTAAACGAAAACGGAATTTTATTAATTCTTTCTGTACAAAACACAAACGACGTGACACCGCCCAAATGTATAATATAATACCTATAATTATGCTAATAGATTTTCACCCTGTTTATTTTTAATAAATTTAGTTTGGAAGTGAACCAAGGCTTAATGCACCCCAACGCTTACCTTATTTTATCAAAAATCGATCACAAAATTAATCCTACCGTTGTAGAGGTTTTGAGCGATACGCTGGTGGGAGAAAAAACCTAACATAGAGACCGCTGCAAACTTAACACTTATTAAAAATCAGTTAATTCTAAATTCTAATTAATTTTCGACGCTAAGTAGCACAAAGTGAGCTGTCATGCACAGTTTGAAAGTTGATTAAATTCTAATTTGAAAAACTACATTACGTTAACGCTGTGTTGAGTGGGAGTTGTGTATTTCATGTAATAAAAATTGAGGAACGGGTCCTGACATCTACTAACGGCTGTTCAACTCATGGGTGCAAAAAGGCCATCTACCGTACCCTTATATTTGTCTGTGATCCTAATCCATCGTCTAGAGTAGATGGACTGCTATAAATACCACTTGTGCTACACTACTACTTCCACTACTCCAAGTAATACCACTACCCTGACAACAACTCCGACTACAACACCAGCAACATACACAGCCCAACTAGAAGAGCAACTACAATTACAACTTCCATCACAACACCATCAACACAAACAGCTCCGAATACAATACCAACTACAGCTACAAATCCGATAACAGCACTAGCGACATATGCATTTAAGACTACAACAGCAACTACAACTGTAACTCCGACCCCAACACCAGCAGCTCATGCAGCTCCGATTACAACAGAAACTACAATTAAAACTCCGATCACAACAGCAGCAACACGCACAGGAGCAGCGAAAACATCAGCTACAACTACTACAACTACTCTGTCACTACGCCTTAAGGATTAAGTACAACAGCAACTACAATTCCCAGCACAGAACACCAGCAACACATATGGCCCTTCTACAACTACTACTAGCTGCGTCTACAACTACAACTACAACTCAGACTACAACAAAAGCACTACATAAAAGATCAACTACAACCACTACAACTCTTAGCACAACACCAGCAACACATGCAGCACTACAATTGCAACTGCAACTGCAACTCCGACCACAAAAACATCAAAACGTACAGGAGCAACGACAACATCAACTACAACTACAACTCCACCTACAACACCAGCAATGCATGTTGCAGCGATCAACTACAACAGTACAACAGCAACTACAACACCCAGCACAACACCAGCAAGACATGCAGACCTGCAACAACTAAAACTACTACTAGTTGGGTCTACTACTACAGCCGCACCAGTAACACATACAGCTTTAACTACAACTACAACTCCAACTACAACACCAGCAACACACACAGGTCCGACTACAACATCAACTATAACTACAACAACTGTGGTTACAACATAAGCAACACATGAAAGATAAAATACAACAACAAAACAACTATGACTACCAGCACAGCACCAGCAACACACACAGATCCGTCTACAACAGCAACTACAACTACAATAACTGTGACTACAACACCAGCAACGCATGAAAGCTCAACTACAACAACAACTATTACGACTGCTGCTGCCAAGGCTGCTGCCACGACTACTACCAATACATCAACGACAACTGCTACAACGACTACGGCTGCTACGACTTCCAATTCCACATCTGTTACAACTATCTGTATATATATATTAGCAATGCTGGTAATGTCTACCACGAGAAACAAACAAACATTCAAACATCTACCTACCACATGATACAATATATAGTTTCTGAAATAGTGAAAATACAATAAGAGCGGAACCCCTAAGTATAGCAGGCGGGGGAAAAACCCGCATTTTATATTTCGTCATGTAGCTCATAGACTATATATACGTTTTCACGGGAAACCAAAAAAATCTGTAGTAGGCCTAACCTTGCTCTAAACGCTGAGACCGGTTTCACTTCGCTATCTTTTACCATTTTGTGGCGGGAAGCCAAAAACTTGCCGGGGGAAAAACTTACATATTTGGGGGGAAAAACCATGTGGGGGAAAAACCCACTCCATAAATCATCCGAAAAGTGTGTTAGCAGGTAGTTTTTCAACGCTATGGCACGTATTCGGAGTAGTAGAGGCCCCTGATGCTAAAACTATACGCAGATTTGCTATGGGGCCTCAGGTATTTTAATTTCGCCTGAAAACGTTGAAAACAATTAAAAGGTTGCAATAACACTTCAAATGCATGCAAAATTTGCACTTTATGGCTACTTTTTACTCCATCGACCCTCGGTGAGGGACAAGGGCGTACCCAGGGGGGGGAAATGGGGGGAATTTCCCCCCGAAATTTTTTCCAAGTGATGTTTTACACAAAGTCTCTGTAAAAGTCTTTTTACATTGAAGCTCGCATCTCTTAGTGCTGAGAAATGAGACTCCAAAGTTCACCTCCGTTAGAGCCATGTCAGGTCAAAAATGGGGGCAAATTTTTGACTCATAAAATATATAGTCAGATGGGGTAAAAAAATACAAAATATGAGTACAGTGAAATGTGGTTAAATTAGCCACTTTTATTTTTCAAAATTAAATCTCAAAAAATTGTGGACCGATTTTTTAGATTTTTTTGCTTAAAACCTGGAATGGTACGTAGAGCTTTTATTGCAACGCTTAAAATTCTCCTGGCTAACCCTCCTTTTTCACTCCGAACCAAAAAACATGCCTGGCTAAAGTTACCCCTCGAATGGGTTGTCTGTAACCGCACAGTTCAAATCAGCCAATTCGAGCACAGTAGGTGGCTATGCTACAGTCACCTTTCTTACACTAGCTTTGTCCCTTGCAAACACAGAAAAAACTAGTCGGGTGGCTACAACGGGTTGTCGACAGTGGGTAGAGGACCCTCTATTCTAAGCATAGAACCCTCTATTCGAGGTAGAGGACCCTCTGTTTGTGTTCAGGAGCTCAAATCACCCCTAGAAACGTCAAAATCTCAATTTCAAAAATTTGACCCCTTTGGCCCCCTAGGGCATGGTACCCTAGGGAGGGGGGCTTGGCGGGGTCCACGAGCGTTCTAGGCAAAAATGGACCCCGGATTCGCATTCAGGGGGCCAAATTACCCCTAGAAACATCAAAATCTCAATTTCGAAAAATTGACCACTAGGACCCCCGGACCCCCTAGGGGGGGTACCCTGAGGGGGTCATAGGGGGGTCCAGGGAAATCCTAGGTAAAAATGGACGTCAGATTCGTGTTCAGGGGCCCAAATTACCCCCAGACACATCAAAATCTCAATTACAGCTGGCAGAGTTGGCGTGGGAGGAGGGGGGCTTGGTTCCTCCCGATGAGCCCGCTTAAAATCCCTTTGGGCGGACAAAACCGTGCTGAACGACGTCGACAACACCTCACTGCTCTCTGCGCTGAATTATGATTCCGACGTAACCTCCGCCTGCGACCCTCGTGGACGGTCCGAATGGGCGTCCTCGTTGACCTGACTACCAAGTATTTCTTAAGTCCAAATTTTAAGTTTCTGGGTCGGATCCTGATCCGGCTTCCGACACCGAGTGCGGTTGAAACCCTGACGTAGTGGGCTCATTTAAGTCCGCTTTTTGATTGCCATGTTGCAAGTATGGTTTTAACTTCAACCGGGTAACCCACTGATTTTTGAACCTAGGTAGTCCTCTTGTCCCGGCTATTCTTTCCACAAAAGCCGTTGTGTCAGTCAAGTCTGTTAGCCTTAGCGGACCACACATTGATACTAACGAGTATAGCCTTATCATATTGCCTTTCTTGTTGCTGTTTAGCTTTTCCAACAGCTTGACGTGGTGCCCGTTCATACGCCTGCTTTAATGTTATGGTCATCCAGATGGCATAGTCCAGTTCATCCATATAACTAGTATGGGGTGTTACTAGATCAACCTCTCGTGGTAAGATTGGATCTCGCCCATACAGTAAGAAGAATGGACTAAACCTTGAAGATGCCTGAACAGAGGTTCTGTAGGCTAGTAAAGCTAGCGGTAGACACGCATCCCAGTACATAGATATGATTGTGTAAGGCGACTCATGCCGCGCCCACAAATGGCCCAAGCTGGAACAGAGGGTACCAGCTACCTAGGGGAGAGTCATCCCTTGCCCGTAGCCTCGACCACTCCGCCGGCGGGGCTTCCAGGTATGATGAGCGGGGTCTTCCGTGCGGGCCGGGGTTGCCGGACACCGACGGAAAATGGGGCTACCTACTCTACGGGGCAAGACGCAGTAGGCGCAGATCACAGTATGGACTCGGCCCGCTAAGCCTGAATGGGCTTGTCGGAGCGGGGCGATGAGCAGTAGTGAGGGGGCTGGTTACGGCGCATACGGACGCAGGGGTGGCAGGGCCTCTCTAGGCCGATACTGCCTGGGGGCACTGGAAGAGACACGGCAGGGCTTCTAAGCCAAAACTGCCCAAGATCGAAAACGAACGCGACTAATAAAAATAACACATTTAATGAAAGTCCAAACAGGCCATTTAGGCTGAAAATACAGGTTAAACAAAACCGAACCTCCAAGTACAAAAGCACCACACCAGTCTAACGCAGAACACCACACTGACTGTTAATCTTGAATCCTACTGTACAACAGGCCAAGCCAAAACACACACGCACAGATGTAATGACACGTACGTATATAACGTTAAAATATATTGAGCGTTAATTCATAAATATACAATATTAAAAGGTGAGTGAAGTGTGAATAGGGAGCAAGGGAGGGTCTCCCAAGTGAAGCCTTACAAATCTTCCCCTCCTCACTTAAGGGGGGGGGGCTACCTGAAAAAGTGAAAATTTTAGGTTCTCCGATTCGCCTCAAATTTGCACAAAATGTAGCCCCAGGGAAGATGCATCGCAGATGTAACAAACTGGAACCAATGTTTTTGCCAATTTTTCACTAGGGGCTCCCAAAAATTCTATTTTACGTGTAAATCATAGGCGCAAAAAAAAGTTTTTTTGTGGTTGCAAAGCGCCCCTTTACTCGAAATTTTTGTTAACACTGACGAAGTTGATTTTTACATGATTCGATAGCCTAACGTCATATTTCAACCTCTATGATCCATTTTTTTAAATTTTTGCCCATGGCCTGAGCAATGACGTCAAATGTAAAATCACTCAAATTTGGCGGGTCCAAAAAACGGCCATTTTTTCACAATTCGCCCTCGATTTTGGTTTTGAAAATACATATCAAAAATCCGGATCATAAGATTTTGCGCATACATATGGGCTACTACTATGCCAAGTTTCAGCCTGATTGGCTTAATGTGGTTTGTGCTAGAACTGTTCAAACAAGGGCTACTTTTCGGCTTTTTGGCGTACTTTTGCCTATGTAAATACACTGACAAACGCACTGAACCAAAAGTGCACCTTCAAGCTTAATTGTTCTTATCTGAGGTAGAGGTGACTTGGGGGAGTAACATATGTGAAAATAAGCAAAATCGGAGAACTTTGATTTTTGACCTGGGTAGCCCCCCCCCTTAATTGTGCTCCTGCACAATTAGGCAAGAAGCGAGAAAACCGTAAACCGACACAGGTGGGGTGTTGGGAGTGGGAGTTGGGTGAATTTTAAGAGAATTTAAGAAGAATTTTTAAAACCCCGGGAGGGCTGTTCCCCTTCTCACTTATGAATTTGCCCACACAATTTATACCCAAAAATACACCAAAATACACATAATATATTACGACATACAAAATACACACAGAAAATCACTAGGCAAATCACTGAGTTATCGGCGAGACTGATTAGTTCCAGAGCAAGTGAGGTAAGTTAGACGAATTTCGGCAAATATACAAGGCACTGATTAATGTACAAGATCACGAGTATGACGAGAAAGTTCCAAAATAAGGCAAATATAGCTCTAGTAAATGGCACAAGGCAAGGTACAGTTAGTATACAGTCTGTACAAGGCTCACAGTTCATACGGTTAATACAGTCTATACAGTTCAAAGTTAGTAATCCTCAGGCGTTCCGAGGTGCGTGCGGGGACGGGGGTGTCGCCATAAGCGCCGCAACGAAAGGCAGGGGGGGCTGACGATTTACCAATTGAGCAATGTTGCGCACCGTTAATAGTTCGACAATTGAGCAATTACGCTTGGTTCACAGTTCGTAAGTTGAGCACTAGCGCCGAGGTAGATGTTAGGAGTAGGGCGCGGCAGCAGAGGTAGAAGGCTGCGGTTGAGCACTGACGATTGCGCATTATCACCGTCCAACATTGGGTGGCCTCCATTTGGGCGTGACACGTCTGGCATGCGTCTAATGGTGCCTCATTGGCTCCCACTGGCGCCGCCATCGATGCACTGCACCATAGGCTGTTGTGGCATGGCGTTGGCACAAGTTGTACATACAGTATACATACTACCAAAAATCACAAATACACCAATTCAATAACACAAATTATAGCACGCAATTAAGGCAATAACAACAAATTAAAGCACAGGGCAAAACAAAACAAATTATCACAAATTACTACAAGTTACCAATACCAAAAAATAAAGCGCATATTGAAGCATACATACAAAGCATCAACACCAATAATACCAGTATTATGAAAAAGGACACGAGATAAGTGACATAGTACTAAGGCAAACATTACATACACAGCCGAACAATTGACAAAATAAAAAATGGAAAATATTTTTGGATTTTATATGATTATAATATGTTTTTGTGTTTTAGATTATATGCCTTTTTTGAAGAAAAATGGAAGAAATATGAAAAATAAAGAGATTGCAGAAATGACAGGAATAACAAAAATATACCCGAACAGTATTATGCATTATATGACAGTTGCAAAAATAAAATTATATTTACATTGTTGATTTTCATTGTCTTTTTGGCATAGATGATTGGCATAGTTAGCGTCTTTTCGCGTAGTAGGTAACAGTTCGCTGGCTACGACCTAGCGACTGGGCGGCTTGCGTTCGCGCGAGAGTCGAACGAGTAGATCGAGTAGAGCGGGCAGCGTGAGCGGAACGAGTGACAATTGCGTGAGTCACCTCACGCTGTTGCTCCGCGGGCATGTCGCTGTAGGACACGTATGCGGGTCCCGTATTGACGATGGGGCCGGTGACCCTTTGCAGTCGCGGGTCATTCGCCTCGGGGTGTTCCAAGCGTGAAACCTCGATACGGAAGGGCGTCGTTTGCTGAACAGATGCCGCTGCGCCTTCCGGTCGTACGATGGGCGTATCCATCCGTGGCGGCCACTGTTCGTGCTCCTCAACCTCCACATCGGACAATTGTTCAATAATCAGCTGGGGTAGTGGAGCAGATTCTACCTCCATCCGCTCTTCTTGCTGTTGTCGTTGTTGTTGGGACGCCCCTTCTGATGGTTTAGGGTCCTGTCCCGCCGGGCGTCGGTCGTCTTGCGTGTCAGTGGGCTCCCGTGGTGTCGGGTCCCGAATTGGGCTTCGTCGACGACTCCCTCGTCCGACACTATGGTATTCACGCCGGTCAGATTCCGGTGGAGGCGTACGTCGCGAGCGTTCCCGTCCCCTGGACCTATCGCTCCGAGCTCGGGGTGGCTCATGCTCTGGCCTGGCTCGGTGCTCATAGGATCCATGAGGAGTCGGGCTGACTCGTCGGTGATGTTGTTCTTGCGGGTCTCTGTGGTCCCGTTCAGGTTCACGTCTGAATTCTACTTTTCCAGATTCAGACAGAGGCAGAGATTTGGCGTAGTACCTCTCGTAGAATTGACTAGTAGAGGTAGGTTCTTGGGGTCCACGGAAGAAGTCTACCCGTTCCTCTTCTTCTCGGGTTTAACGTTCCCGGTTTTCCTCTTTGTAATGGCTTTACTATTATCGTATCGCAATGTATAAAAAGATCATATCAGAAGATACATTGTGTAGGATCTAAATTGACTAGTACAGCTTACAATAGTGAGTTACAACAAGTACAGTGCACAACACTTTCTCCCCTTTAAGAGTCAGGGCGAAACAGTATTCCAGAGGAAGCGTCATAACGCAGCGAAACACGGCGCAACCTGATGGGTCGGCCAGCCAATTTTTGCTGATAATTACGTCCATTCGGTTGTGACGGTTGAGTATTGTTTGAACGAATTGGCCCTGGTCCAACTGCCCACCAGTTATTGTCATCTCTAATAAAACTGGAATGCAACGTTTTCAATTGGTCTACATGACGGCGCCAAATTTGCCCTTCAACATCTACCTCGTAGATAAAATTTCCACATTTCTTAATAACAACACCAGTCTTCCATTTGTCGCTCCCAATATAGTTGCGGGCGAGTATTTTGTCACCGACCTTGAAGTCAATGTCGCGATCAGGCTTAGTGCTATTTAGTGAGTTCGTAGCAGTTTGTGTTGGTGATGGCCAACAACGGTCTAGTCGAGAAAAAATACGACGACCAAATACTTTATCTGAAGGTGTTGAAGACGTGCCAGCGGTTGGTGTAATGCGGTATCGGAATAAAAATTGTTGAATCTGGAGCTCCAGCTCCTCAGTTGCGGAGAATTTTTTCATAGCGTTTTTGAATGTTGGCACAAATCGCTCAGCTTCACCATTGGAATTTGGATGATACGGTGGAGAATTAATATGCGTGATATTATTCGAATAGCAAAATTCAGTAAATTCTTTAGACGTGAAAGCTGTACCGTTGTCTGTGACAATGACGTTTGGCAACCCAAATCGAGAAAATACACTGCGTAATATACTAATTACTTGTTTTGAAGTGGTAGATTTAGCTTTGAAAACTTCTGGCCAATTGGACTCTGCATCCAGCAAAATAAGCCACTGAGTCCTTTTGATTGGCCCTGCAAAGTCCGAATGTAATCGCTCCCAAACTTCACCTCTAGGCCAAGCAACTTTTTTGTGGAGGGACGCTGGCGCATTCGACAATACTGGCATTGCTTAACATAATTTTCTATAGCTACATTAATCTTTGGCCACCAAACAGACCGTTTGGTTAACATTCGCATGCGCAGAGAACCTGGGTGACCTGAATGCAGTTCTGATAAAACTGGTGTCTTCAAAGAGTCTGGGATGACGATTCGACCTTTCCACATCAGACAGTTTTCAACCCCTGATAGCTGATGCCGCTGTAAGTAAAATGGTTTCAGATTAGCACAGACGTAGTGCAGCCGAGAAGGCCATTTTGTTTGACAAAATTTGATGACTTGACTTAATGTTGGGTCTTTCGAAGTTTCATTTTTAAGCTTATTTTTGTAAAGAAAGCAATCGACGGAGTTTTGCAACTGAATAGGTATTTTCACTCTGACATCATCATGTGTTGAAACCGAGAGCGGTAATCGAAATAAACAGTCTGCGTTAGCATTTTTTGCTGATGATCGATATTCAATGTCATAGTCAAAACCGGAAAGCATAATTGCCCATCTTTGCATTTATTTGGACAGGAATGGCTTGTTTTGGTCCATAAATTTTGAGTAACGCTTGATGATCTGTTATGATCGTAAAATGTCTGCCCAGTAGATAAGTGAAAATTTTTTTAAACCAAACACAATAGCTAATCCTTCTTTTTCAACTTGAGAATACTTTTGTTCTGCGCTATTGAGAGTTCTTGAAGCTGCAATTATCATCTTTTCTTTTGCATTGGAAAATCTGTGAGATAAAATCGCGCTTATACCAACGCCAGAAGCGTCGCATGCCATAATAAGTGGCTTAGCCGGATCATACGGTACACGAACACAGTCGGAGTTTAACTCTCGTTTCAGTTTTTCAAAACTTTTTTGACAGCCTTTTGACCAGTTCCATGGCACATCGTCTTTCAGCAAGTTGTATAATGGACGCGCTGTTGTCGCCTGAGATACCCTCGACGTTGATGGTCGGTTCAGGAGGGGGTCCACCGTACTCATTTCCGGGGATGGAGGGGCGTCCGTTGTGGGTGGGGCTTGGAAGTTGATGATGCCCTCCACTTCCTTTGGTTTCAGGGCCCTGGCGGGAGCTGGCTTCTCCCGCATCTGCGTCCTTGTTCGAGTTGAGCAAGTATTCAGGTTTCCTAAAAGTTTCCCTTTGCTGAACATGTCCAGGATCTCATCGATTTTCGGCAGGGGGTAGCGGTCCTTTCTAGTGATGTTGTTCAGCTTACGGTAGTCCACGACCAAGCGGGTGGTTTTATCCTTTTTGGCCACTAGGATCACCGGTGAAGCCCTTTGTGAGTCCGATGGTTCGCAGATTCCCGCTTTGAGCATGGATTGGATGTGTTTTTTTATCTCCGCTTGTTTCCAAGGGTTCACTCGGTAGGCCTTAGCAGTTACAGGTCCTTGTTAACCCGTATCGATGGCGTGGTACCCTGCTTTGCAACGGAGGCCGGCCTGTGGTTTGTCGAAGACATCGGCAAATTCCTGCAAAAGCACTTTGAGTTGCTGCTTGGCTTCCTCCGTCAGATCCGATGAGCTGAGGTCCACTTCGTCAGTTGGTTTCTTGGGCTTCTCGGTTTCAAAGCGTTAGCCAGTAGGTGTTCTGTCTGCGCAGCCCTTCGAGCATTTACCGGGCATTCGTGTACCTCATGGTCAAATTGTACCCTCGAATGCTTTTGGTGTGGCAGTTGGACTTTTTCATAGTCGGGTTCATACATGGCTAGGCTTAAAGTTAGGCTAAACTCTTTCCCTTCCGTTTCGCCGATCAGGACCTCTTCAGCGTAGGCAATACGCATTCCACGTGCCAACAGGGTCTTCTGGTTTTTTGTCCTACTGTAGAATCGGGGATGGTGACCACAGGGTTTGATGGTATACAGCAGCAGGCTGAGTGACCCCCATAGTTGTACTTACGGCTAGGTTTCACCTCCGCGTGTACCCAATTACAGGTATTCGGGGCGATCCAAACGGATTCGCGGGCACTAACTTCAGACACTGCCAGATTCATCCGGCCAATGTATTTAAGGATGGCTGCAATATGCGCAGGGCTCATCAGTTCACGGTGTCCGAAGGGGCCCGAATTACTATGGGTGCCCGGGTGGATAGACCAGTGGAATTTGGCCAGGAAGTCCATACCGATCAACAAGTCGTAAGGACTGTGCGATGAGACGTTGAAGGCGTGCGTCCAAGTGCGTTCGGCAAACTGGAGCGGCAGGTCCACTGATCCCTCGAAAATCACCATTTCCCCGTTGGCTACTTTGGCCGTGGGTGTCGTCGGCAGATTCAGTTTTAAGTCCGGGTGCTTGCCCTTCAGTATGTTGAAAAACTTCTGCGAACAAATGGACATTGTGGCTCCCGTGTCCACCAGGCCAAACAGTGAACAGCCCTTGACGTGCACGTTGACCAGCGGCATTGATGACGGGATCACTTTCGATTTTTCCCCCATGTAGAAGTTCCCATTATTAACGAACTGACAGATGTAGTTCGCAGAAACTGGGGTCACGGGGAAGGCATTTGGCGGGAGGTTACTAGGTGGTTGGTCCGCCTTCTTGTCCTCCGTTTCCGTCTGGTTTCCCTTCGAGACTCCCTGGCGGGGGTTGAACAGGGCGTTCTGTATCGCCGTCTTGGCCCGTGGATTCCGTGAGTTCCGGGACTCGCTGAGGCTTTTGTTGAGGCTTTTTTTCTTCTTGGTGGAATCGGCCGCAGAGGTTTGGCTTTCCTCTGTAGGTGGTTGGATCCGGATCTTGAACCGCTGAGGCAGGGGTTCTTCCTTCTTGTTCCCCTCCTCACTTTTGTTGTTGTCCGCCGTGGTCGTCTCAGCCTTCTTTTGGGTTTGATCTACCCAGGTAGGCATGAGGTCGGCCTCCACACCCACGTGGTGTACATTAGGGCCTTGGTGCAGAAAGCGGGCATATCTGCCGTTCCCCTTTTCGAAGGCTAGAAGTTCCAGGGGGCAAATATGTTTGAGGACATCTCCCCCTACTTCTTCTAATCGAGCCATGTATGCCGCATGGGCACTTTCCAGCTCCGGGGCGGGTACCTCGGCGACGTAGATTCGGTTGTCCCACGTCAGGGCGCTGACGGGGATCAACTCCGTTGTTGGACCCATGTGACCGTATTTGGCCATAAACGTCGCATGTTGGGCCCTCTTTTCTTGTCGCTCCGGGTCCTCATCATGCTGTACAAAGGCGGCTTGTTGGGGGTTGGGGTCCGAATAGTATTTAGAGGGTACCGGTCTCTGTCGGTTCCGGAAGGTTTGATTGGCGTTCCGGTTTCGTCCCCGTCCTCGTTGAGTTCCCTGAAAGGTCCTTGGTTGTTGGTTTCAGTTTTGGTCCCACTGTGGTTCCCAATTGTAGTTATTACCCGGGTTCCAGTTTCCCTCTTGGTAGGGTCGTTCCTGATAGTAGGCCCGGTTGTTTTCCCACTGTGGCTGGGACTGGTACTGTTGGTCGGTGAAGCCGCCACCCGGTGGTTTTTGAAAATAGTCCTCCGACTGGTTGGGGCTGGAGTAGTATTCCTGGATCAGTACCATTTGTGGGTGGTCGGGGTTGTGGTCGTCCTCCGGGTAAAAGTACTCGTCGAAGTCACCAACCATCATATAGGCCACGTTATTACGGCGGTTCCCCGGTCGTTGGGGGTAGGTATCTCCTTGCCGCGCGGTGTTCCAAGGTTTTGACCCTGGCTGGTCCGGTGAAGGTTCGCGCCGTTGTGGTCCCCGTGGGGTCTGGAAGTTCCCCTGATTCGGTTGGTAAGTGGGGCGGTTTTGCTGAAATGGAGTGGAGGGAGAAATCCTTCTGCCTCGAGCATTGTCCGCTCCGAACTGTTCTCCGCGTGGGGTATAAGTCCCACGGTTCATGCCACCTCCACGGCTCTGAAAGGCTCCTCGTCCTCTGGGCGCGGTGGCGGGTTGTGGGGGTGTGGCACAGTGTCGGGCCAGATGTCCCTTTCCTCCGCATCGGTAGCACTCTGCGTTGGGATTCACCAGATTGGGCTGGAAGATCGGGTTGGTACCGGGGGGTAGATTGGCTCTGATAGGGTTGATCCGGAGGCTCCGGTTCCGGTGTGGTTGGTGGAAATTGTTGTTGTTGATTTTGCATCATAGCGTGGACTTGCATCTCACGCGCATGCAACAGCTCTTCTCGGCAGGAATTGATGAGGGTTCGCATTTCCTCCGCATCCTGTTTCAGCTGGTCAGCCACTGTAGCGTTAGGCTGTTGAATGGTGGCAGTCGAGGCCGGAGCCGGCTTGGCCGTTTCTTCTAGGATAGTTTGTGGGATCTGTTGTTGTTCGTCGTCTACCGTCGCTTTCCTTTTGGATCTTCGCAGTACTCCGGCTATGTGAGATAGCAGGGCCGCCGGGGACTTGGCTAGGATTTCCTGCTCCGCTTCCATTTTGGATAGGTTCTCCACCAGGCGTCGCAGGGATTTCCGGTTTTTGGGCCAACTTTCCACCTGAGGTAGAAAAGGCAGTGCGACCGCACGTAGGCTGTCTCGCAGTCCAGATTCCAGTCGAGACATGATCTTCTCAGCTCGCTGATCGTCGGTCATTGACTCCCCGGGGTAGGCTCTGGATAGAAGGGTTTCCAATTCTGAAGCGTATTCGGCCACTGTCTCGTCCACGTGCTGCGATCTCAAGTAGAACCGTTGCGCCAGCGACTCTTGCTGCTCAGGTCGCGGTTCATACAAGAGCCGTAGCTTGCTCTTCAGTGCTTCGTAGGTGAGTGGCATATTGGCTTGCAGCGCCATCTTGGCCACAATGGTCTTGTCCAGACAGGAGATCAGGGCGGGGTGCCAGCAGTCAGGCGAGATTGAGTTGGACTGGGCCACTGCCTCGAAGACAATGATCCAGTCCGACCACTTAGTGGCTCGCTTTTTGTTTCCCTGGAACGGCTCAACATTGCGGAAGATGGAGGAGTAGTTCCTCCGTCCGTTCCCGGCTGCGGCAGCTGCGGCCAATTGGCTAATGTAGGGTTGAACCGTCATCGACAAATCCGGGGTGGTAGTATTGTGGACAGGGGCCGTTTGGGTCTGGCTGAAGGTGACGGCCTTTTGGGTCGGAAGTGCTCGTGGTGCCTCCGGTTGGGTCCCGTAGGGGTAGTCGACCCCAAGGCAGAGGCTTCCGCAATAGGTCGGGTCGTCACCTGTGGCATTCCATTCGCGGGGGTGATAGGTGATGTAAGGAAGTCGGCCATGTCCGACGCCCAGGTTCCGCTTGGTCGAGTTGGTCGGGTGCAAGGGCGTCTGGGTGGGTGGTCGTCGGTTGGTGGCCGGTAATGGAGGGACCAGCCGATTGTAGGCTTCTTCCAAGTTGGCCAGCATACGACCATGGTCGGGCATTGCGAACTGGATCACCCCAGACTCAGATGCCTGGTAGTGGGTCCGTCCTCCTTCGCCTTCTGTAGCGAATTCGTTGGGCAAGCTGAGTTTTTCCTTCATATTTGCCACGACTTCCCGTGTGAAGTTTCGTCCCAGGAATCGGGATTCCAGCTCGTCCACCCTTTTCCACAGAATTCGTTGAACATAATGTTCTGACATTGGTTCGTTGGTGGGAGCCACGGTAGGTTGTCCCGTATATCCGTCCCAGGCTAGGGAGGGGTCGTCCTCCTGCTGGTGTGTCGTTATACCGTTTTCCGTGGGTACCATGGCAGGGGCATTCTGGATCAAAACTTCCTCCGTGGGTTAAGTTGATGTCCAATTCGGGGGCAGTTGTTGCTGGCTTATCCCGCTCTGATGTTCCTCCGAATTGGCCAGGCCTGCCGTGGCTACCATGACCACATGGTTGTCGTCGGGCGGGTGGAGGGCAGCTGGGTACGTGCCCACGGCTCCTCGTCCTGGCCAGTCCGTCTATTCGTATTGTCTAGGTTGGGGGCGAGAGGGTGCTGAGTAGACCGCCGGGTCCCGTTTTACTGGGTATAGGTCGGGTTGGGGGTGGTCCAATTTCGCGTCTTCTAGCTTCCTGTCTTCGGTCTCAGCTTCGAGTTGTCGGTAGAACGCCCAATATCTCTCTGTATCCACAGGTGTCCTCGGTAGGGCTTCGTAAAGTTGGTCCAGCTTCTCATTGAATTCAGCTAAGGTCCACTTCTTCCGTGGCGTTCGCTGAGGTGTGACGGTCATCAGTACCCCTTTTGGGTTACGATAGCCGTAGGTTGATGAGGAGGCGTTGGAGAATACACTGGACATGGATGAGTCAGCGTAGGTCTTCGAGCTTCCGGCAGTTGTAGATCCATCCCAGTATCGGTGGGTCAGGTAGCGTGGTGGGTAGGACCCATCCAGGCTCTTCTGGTGATTCCCAGCAGGGGTGAGGGCCAGACCGGTTGATCGCAGTTCGTTTCCAGTAGAGGCTCGTGCCTCAAACACCCCCGAACCGCAACTCAACTCGGAGTGGTTGGGGTCAACATAGTACTTGGGCAATCCCGGTCGTTGATTCGGAGCCTTGGTAGTAGGCTGGGCCCAAGGAGGGTCATTCCAGGGTGTGAGGGGTCCCACAGGCAACTGATGAGTAGCAGGGTGGTGAGCCGGATCGTCTTCCACTGTTGAAGCAAGTTCGGGTAGCGAATATACCCCGAGCTCTTGCTTTGATGACTTGGCTGGGTCTTCTGGTGCAGTTCCGGGTAGCGAATATACCCCGGTAGACTGCGAAGCGAATCCGGACTGGTCGCCGGTAGCCGTACTGAGTAGCGAAGAAATCTCAGTTTTTTGCGGAGGAGTCGCCGTGCGTATAGCACTATTCATAGTGGGTAGCGAATATACCCCACTGTTTGGCAACTGCTCTTTGGATTTAGCAGGAGCTGCGGCATTGGGTAGCGAATAAACCCCAATAATCCGCGGTGTCAAATCCGTCTCAGCTGGTGTAGCGGGACCGGGTAGCGAAAATACCCCGGCGGTCCGCGAAGGCAGATTGGCTTTGATGGTCGGTGCGGTTTCGGGTAGCGAATAAACCCCGAGTATCCGCGGCACTGATGATCCATCTTCGTGTGAGCCCAGGTCACTTGGACTCTGTGACCAGGAAGGAGAATCTCCGGTTGAACTTCTGGGCCAATCTGATGATTTCCCGGATGATGACCAGGAACCGGGGGTCGTCTGTTCCGTATCTTCACTGATGATGGACGGCATTCTTCCACGGTTCCAGGCTGCATTGTCGGCTTCTGATGAGGAAGTGGTCGCATTCAGGGTGTCCCGTCTCTCATTGATGTCTCGTGACCTCAACTGAAGACTGTAGAACTCCCTTTCTACGCCAAAGGAGGAGTCCCCAGACTCAGCTGGGTCTTCACCATTCTTGGTCCGCTGGGCTGTTCCACCGTTAACCACAGGTAGGTTCCTTCCCCGTGGTTCTTCTGATGGCTGACGTGGGGTACTGGTTAGAGGTACCGCCACGGGGTCCCCTTCCCAACTTTTTGAACCCAGGGTGGCATGAGGCATTTCAGGTATATAATCCCCAGCCAAATTTTTGACTTCCCCAGCTTCGTTACTAGAAGCAGATTTTTGAGCGGGTTTTCACCCCAATGTTGGTGGTCAAGGGGGCAAAGCCCCCGATGGTAGAAAATGGGTCCCTTGGGTATGCACCCAATTTTTGGTGGAGTGCGCGTACATACGCACCATATTCTCTGATTTTCCTCTCCCTCTCTGAGCTATTCCCAGGGGGAGGCTTCTCCGCCGTGTTCTTCAAGGCCACCGACAACGGGCGGCAGTCTTCTCCTTCCACTGGATCTGCACTGGTCAGAGAATTCACCACAGGGGCAGCAGTTTCTTCGGGGACTGTCGCACCACTGGTCGGGGAGCGGTCGTGGTCGTCATCGTCGGTTGGCACTTCTGCAGCATCAGGTCGGTGAGGATCAAGCGCGGTGGAGCCGGTGAACAACCGTTGTCTAACCGGTTTGCGCTGGTGGGGCTGCGAGAGGGGGTCCAAAACCTCCGCCGTACTGGATGGGGGTCGGGGGTCAAGACGCGTCACGAGAGAGAGGGGCCCCTCCACCCTGTGTGCCGTGGTTTTCTGGTGTGCGTCATCGCACTCCTTAGCACTCGACACAGGGTCAGAGGAAGCCGGGGACAACTGCAATACCTGATGGGGGGCAGCGACGGGGGCAGTAAGGTCGAGCAGGTAGGCGATCGTAGCGCGCACAGCGTAGGCGCAGTGGGGAATTTGGTCGCGGATCGGGGGCCATAACCACCGCCGAAAAAGGGAGAGGGATAGCAGGATCAGTCCCGTAAACACACACCCCGAAATGAGGCTCACGACGGCGTACGGTAGGGCTTGAGGCCACAACGTTAGGGCCTGCCCATGGATTACGGTAGGCATGACGGGGAACAAAAGGGGCTGCAAAATTTTTGGACAATAGGGCCCGTAATAATTGGACGAAATTATCTGAAAACTGGGCCTCGCACACACAATTATACAACAATAACAGTCCAGATTACGATCAAAACAATGAGACCTGGGCCCGATTTATCGAAGCAAAATGTTCGTCATCGAAAATGTTCATTATTGAAAATTTTCAGCGTTCGAAATTAGATCAGTCGTTCTAAGTCTAAACATTCTGAATTAGAAAATTTTCATTAAAGTCTAAATTCTCTAATAAAAATAATAACTATGTCCTACTAACTACTTCCAATACTACTACTACTACTACCTAAGACTACCTAATATATACTACTAAAATTGAGGTACAATAAAGTATTGAATTTAGTGGTTCTGTCTGGTGTCAATTGATAGTGGCAAACTCTCAAAGTTGAATATTATTTTGTTTCAACTTTTCCGCAACATTAACCAAAGTTTTGAAAAACTTTACACAAATCATTTTGCCGAAAGAGAACTAATTTAATAGTTAAGAAAAGCTGAAAAGCTTGTTATAATTTCACAGAGCTCGGTTCATATACTCGCCCTTGTCCCTGCCCCTGTCATTTTGTCCTTGAGCAATTCCAAAATTACCTGGCCAAATAAGCCGATTTTTGGCATGAAAATATTTGACCTCAATTCCAGACCGCATACAAAAATCATATAAAACGCTTCCGTTAATTCTTCACAGCAGCTGACCGAAATGTGCCCTAGTCCTTCTTGTCCCTCCGTGTTCTCAAGGACAAGTATGAACCGGTCTTAAAAATTAAGTACGCCTGAACCAAATGCTTGAAACGGCCAGCCAACTCTTTTTGCAGTATGGTCGCAGATATCAGTTATTCATTTAACAGCTATTAGGGTGGATTCATACTTCAGTAGGGCATACGGACAAAGCCTGTATAATCCGTTTTTTAATTCTTATTTTTTAAGGCAAACGCGCATAGCTTGGGCCTAAGTTGCGATTATTTTTGAACAGTATGTCGTTTGTCCTTATGCCCGGGAGTTTTGGCTAATAAGTTGAACTGAAATTAACTTTGCCGGGCATATACGGACAAAGTGAAATAATGCGGTTTAGTATATATAAATGAACGAACATATGGCTGACGGGCAAAGTGGCAGATGGCTGTACGGGCGAAGGTATGAATTGAACGGCCATTCTACCGTTCAGTTGGTCCGAATGTCCATACGGCAGTACGGTTATTTTAATAATTAATATTAAAAATTGGTATTAAAAATACTTTTAATTTCAATTATTTTGTTATTATTAATATTAAAAATATAATAAATAATATAATATAATAATATAATAAATTAATATTTTGCGCTGCTGTGCTATTTACATATTAATATTTAATTAATAATAAATAAGGTTAGCTATTTATATTTATATTAATATTACTGCCAGCTGCTTATGTACCTATAGATGTTCGCAGTTGAAAATTTCAACGGAGGTACCGAGCTCCGTTGAAATGTTCGTCATCGAAAAAATTTTCGATGACGAGCTTTTGTCATTTAGAACATAATAATGTTCTAAAAGACCAAAGCTCGTCATCGAAAAATTTCTCGACGATGAACATTTTCGATGACGAATTTTCGATGACGAACATTTGTCTTTTGATAAATCACCGTTGAAAAAACAAATGTTCATCATCGAAAATGTTTCCATCAATCCAAAATTTTCGATGACGAACATTTTCGATGACGAACATTTGTCTTTTCAATAATGAACATGTATTTTCGAAGACGAACATTTGGTTTTTTGATGACGAACATTTGGTTTTTCGATGACGAACATTTTTTATGACGAACATTTGTTTTTTCGATGACGAACATTTTCGATGACGAACATTTTCGATGACCAACATTTTCGATGACGAACTTTTGATGAACATTTTCGATGACGAACATTTTGTTTCGATAAATCGGGCCCAGAGGAGACCAAAAATAATTGAGTGACCAAAAAGGAAACACAAAAGAGGGGGTGAGGGGGGAGCACAAAAAACATACATATTATTGGCGCACAATACAAATATATATGCGAGAATAAAGCGCCGACATAATACACAAAAAAAAATATATATATATACACCACAAAATTATACAAATATCACATATAAGGCGCGCCCGAAAAACTGAGAAAAAGGAGAAAAACTAAGCGCCACAATACAAAAAAATAGTCACAAAAATATATATCACACAGTACAGTCAAAACCACATATAAAGCTCAATATGGGACTACTCCTTATCCTATCAGCCTCGCCACATTTGTAAGGCGACTTATGCCGCGCCTACGAACGGCCCAAGCTGGAACAGAGGGTACCGGCTACCTAGGGGAGAGTCATTCCTCGCCCGTAGCCTCGACCACTCCGCCGGCGGGGCTTCCAGGTATGATCAGCGGGGTCTTCCGTGCGGGCCGGGGTTGCCGGACACCGACGGGAAATGGGGCTACCTACTCTACGGGGCAAGGCTCAGTAGGCGCAGATCACAGTATGGACGCGGCCCGCTAAGCCTGAATGGGCTTGTCGGAGCGGGGCGATGAGCAGTAGTGAGGGGGCTGGTTACGGCGCATACGGACGCAGGGGTGGCAGGGCCTCTCTAGGCCGATACTGCCTGGGGGCACAAGAGACACGGCAGGGCTTCTAAGCCAAAACTGCCCAGGATCGAACACGAACGCGACTACTAAAAATAACACATTTAATGAAAGTCCAAACAGGCCATTTAGGCTGAAAATACAGGTTAAACAAAACCGAACCTCCAAGTACAAAAACCACCACACCAGTCTAACGCAGAACACCACACTGACTGTTAATCCTGAATCCTACTGTACAACAGGTCAAGCCAAAACACACACGCACAGATGAAATGACACGTACGTATCTAACGTTAAAATATATTGAGCGTTAATTCATAAATATAAAATGTTAAAAGGTGAGTGAAGTGTGAATAGGGAGTAAGGGAGGGTCTCCCAAGTGAAGCCTTACAATTGTGGTTCAGGTTCCATGAAATTTTCCACAAGGCCATTGGTTTGGGGGTCGTACGCTGTGGTAAATATCTTTTCCGTTGTTAATATGCGACAAACTTCCCTCACTAAAGTACTCATGAAATGCGATCCACGGTCACTTAGCAGACCCCGAGGAGCCCCATGCCTGCTAACTACTTCGTTTACGAAAACTTTTGCCACCGTTTCCGCAGATATTTCAACCAACGGAAATGCCTCCGGCCACTTAGTCAGATGGTCCATAAAGACGATGATGTATTTATTCCCCGATAATGTCTGAGGTAATGGTCCCACAATATCTACTGCTATTACGTCAAAAGGGCCGGATACCTATTTGCATCGCCGTCCACTGGTACTGCACTGGTGTTTTCCTGGTAGCACAGGGTAAGCACTCGCTACAATAGCGAAGAACATCCGTTTTCATAGTGGCCAAAAGAAGTGTAGACGAATTTTCTGTAAGGTTTTCTCGTAACCCATATGCCCTCCGATCGGGTCGTCGTGATACATTTTTATAAAATCCCGAATAAGCGGTTTAGGTATGACTAGACAAGTAAATTCGTGATTTTGCGGATCTATATGATGTAGCTGATTGTTTTTCAGCACGTACTGACGATGAAATCTGCGAATATATGCTGATTTCTTCTCGTCTTTGGGTAGTTGTACTGTAGACAGAAATGTTCGCATAAGATTTAGGTCTGAGTCCTCCTTTTGTTGCGGTATTATTTGTTCTACAACAGGCACTGCTTTAGGTGCTGAATGTGCTCAGCAGTTGTTGGAACACTCACCTTGTCCTTTGTAATGTGGAAGGCTATTCCTTGGTCTGAAATTCTCAGTACTGTGCCTGAGCAATCTTTTGTTGTGCGATTTACGGTTGTAGTCAAAGCAAAATTTTTATCTCTGGACAGCCAAGCATCACCCAGTCTTTCACCCACCATTGTTTTCCATGGAACATATGCACACTTTTCTTCATCTTTAACCTGCCAGAGTAACGCACCTGAACCTTCCAATGCACATTCTCCAGTTTTATAATCACAATGCTTCACGTTACCTGCGGTACTTTCCATTACTGTGGAGTCATGTCGTTTGTATACGTGAGCCCCGTAAACAAAACATTTGTTGCGGTAAACGTTTTCCACTTGCAACAGTTTATTCCACCACCGCTGAAGCTATAACGCAGCTGGTTCTCTGTCTGCAGGAGCGCCCCTTATTCGATTAGCTCGCCGAACTGGCACTTCTTAAATTGTATCATTCTTCGGCATTCTGCCGGGCTAATGGGTACCTGTTCCACAAATTCCTTTTTTAAATGCTCATTGAAGAAGTAGGTGAACGTTTGAACCTTTTTAGGAATTCCGGTGCATTTCCAAGCTGGGCTGTCGTACTGCACGTGATTCCGCTTGTATATTTTAAACTCGGTCTCGTGCATATGACTGGGTACCGAACTTGATCCTGTCCTCGAACTTGATCCTGTCCTAGGACACTGAAGGGGTCTTGGTAGCTTCCATAGCACTTTCTCTCCTCCGGTGCTACAGATCATAGAAGATGACCAAAGTGCGGCCGCCCCACTTACTGAGTACGTCAGCATTAAGTAGAGCACAAAAAACAGTAGCGGGATCCTGGCTACTAGATTCAAGTTTTTTAGCCAACTTGCCATCGTTTTGAGGCCGTATTTCTTTAGAAAGTTAGGTCTTATGTGACGGGGGTTTATACGGGTAGTTTCTGACCCTTCAAGAACTTCCGCGGGCCCGCGGCGGTCTTCCAGACTCTCATTTCGTCCCCGACACTGCTCTATACTTTCTTGACCTTTGTCAAGCCGTATCATCCCGAACAAAGGGTTGAGCAGATTGACGCGGCAGTTGCAGTCTGTTCAATTTCTCCCACAAACATTCATTTTCCGTTTGCAGCCTATCGTATTCTAGGTCACTATCATTTCTTCCAGGATGAGTCGATGTCTGGTGGGCTGACTAGCTACGAAAACTATCAGCAAGGATTTGAATAAGTTTTCGAAATAATTGGTGTTAGTTTCAGGGTTTGATTTAAAATTTGTGAATTACTAATTTGTAATTTAGTTTTAAAACTTTCTACACAACCATAATAGGTCTACTCAGCTTCTTGTCCAGTAAACCCAGATAAGTTTTATTTGACAAATTGTGCGATCAGGTACCTTGTTACTTTGGGGTTCCCTTTTTTGAATGTACAGTACATTGCAAAAAAAGTTTCCAATTCGTTACTGGTAACGAACATTCGTTACCAGAAAAAGATGAAGCTTCGTCCAAAAGGACCAAGGTTTGTCCTAAAAGACGAAGCTTGGTCCAAAAAGACGAACGGTTGTCCAAAAAGACAAAGCTTCGGTACCAAAAAAAGACGAAGGTTTGTCCAAAAGGACCAAGTTTTGTCTTAAAAGACGAAGCTTGGTCCAAAAAGACGAACGTTTGTCCAAAAAGACAAAGCTTCGTTACCAAAAAAAGACGATGGTTTGTCCGAAAGGACAAAGTTTTGTCTGAAAAGACGAAGCTTAGTCCAAAAAGACGAACGTTTGTCCAAAAAGACGAACGTACGAAAAGATGTAACTGTACGTGGCAAATAACATTTATGAGCCTTGCTCGTGACCCAAAATGAGAAAAAATACAAGTATAACAGTACAAGGTTACGACGTTTCACAGACAGTATCAAAGTTCCTAGCTATTTCTAAAGGGAGCGTTTCTTTCCGTGACATGACAGGGGGGTTCGGTCTGCGGGCTATATCTAATTCCGCCCGAGCTTTTCGCGTTTAAAAATTAATACTTCCAAAACAGTTCGATTGTGGCAAACGCCACCATTTCCTCCACCCCAAGGTCTCTTTCGTCGGCTCTCCCATAATAGTCCCCATGAATAAATGACAGTAATTTGCTTCAGAAATGTCTTAATGTGCCAGTATAAGTTGTGTGAGATATGAGATATGTTTCACAGGTCACAAGTGATATTTGAACTTGCTTGCAGAAATCCATTTAGTTTCATATAAGTTCTACACAACTTCAGAAATATTTTATATATATATATATATATATATATATATATATATATATATATATATATATATATATATATATATATATATATATATATATATATATATATATATATATATATATATATATATATATATATATATATATATATATATATATATATATATATATATATATGTGTGGAAGACAGGCAAAATGCAGTATAGTTCTTTACTGACCAAAACCAAACTGTCTATCTAGTAGAGCTCTCCTGTAATCAATCCATTCTTTTTCAGTACTAGTTCAAGTTCTGCAAGTCACTAAGTTCCTTGACATCCCCCGCTCTAAGATGGAGACATCCCTTGTCGACACCGCTGCGGCCCCCGTGGTCTACCTCGTTTCCGTGAAACCGTTGCACAGGGAGAATCTGGTAGTTCAGCAGGTGCCTTTTTCAACCTGTCCAACGGACCTCGATATAATTTCGTAGTCTCCGATCTGAGGCCCTACGTATCAATGCATTTTCAGCTACCGGTGGTCTCAGCTCTAACACTCTGTATGGGCCAGAATAACGCCATCCGAATTTTCCGGCAGCTTGGCGTTGGGGGGGCCCTTTCTTCAAGCA
>JASANF010004353.1:0-21219 GCA_030248245.1 Trissonchulus sp. WLG1_4 | reverse complement strand
AAATTTTCGAATTTGAGATTTTGGTGTTTTTAGGGGTAATTTGGGCCCCTGAACACGAATCTGGGGTTATTTTTTACCCAGGACCCCCCTGGACCCCCCTATGACCCCCTTAGGGTACCCCCCCCCTAGGGGGTCCTCGGGGGTCAAATTTTCGAATTTGAGATTTTGGTGTTTTTAGGGGTAATTTGGAGCCCTGAACACGAATCTGGAGTCAATTTTTGTCTAGGAGCTTCCTGGGTACCCCTATGATCCCCTCAGGGTACCCCCCTCCTAGGGGGTCCTAACGGGTCAAATTTTCGAAATTGAGATTTTGGTGTTTTTAGGGGTAATTTGGGCCCCTGAACACGAATCCAAGGTTTATTTTTGCCTAGAACGTCCCTGGACCCCCATACGGCCGGCTCAGGGTACCCCTCCTCCCTAGGGGGCCCTCAGGGGTCAAATTTTCGAAATTGAGATTTTTATGTTTTTAAGGGTAATTTGCGCCCATGAACACGAATCCAAGGTTCGTTTTTGCCTAGGACCTTCCTGGACCCCCTAGGACCCACTCAGGGTACCCCCCTTCTAAGGGTTCAAATTTTCGAAATTGAAATTTTGGGGTTTTTTGTGGGTAATTTGGGTCCCTGAACATAAATATCAGGTTTTCTACCGAAAATAGACGATCTTTTGCCTATAATGGACGGTCCTCTGCCTAGAATGGAGAGTCCTCTGACTAGAATAGAGGGTCCTCTGACTAGAATAGAGGGTTCTCCGCCTAGAATAGAGGGTCTTCCGCTTAGACTACAGGGTTCTTTACCGAGAATGGATGATTTTCTGCTTCGAACACTAAGTTCTCTGCCTTGAGAGGGTTTTCTGCTAGAAATAGAGGGTCCTCTACCTAGAATAGAGGGTCCTCTTCTTAGAATAGAGGGTCCTCTACCTAGAATAGAGGGTCGTCTGCCTAGAATAGAGTGTCCTCTGCGTAGAATAGAGGGTCTTCTGCCTAGAATAGAGGGTCCCTTACCGGTCGGCAACCCGTTGTGGCCTACTGGCGATTTTTTCCTTTTTGCAGTCATCCACCCAACAAACTGCTATTTTTGATGTAATATTGTCTTGTTTCAGATTTGTGAGCGGCAACTGTTTGCTGATCGATCCGTCATCGTTCAAGGAATACGACCGAGTCTACTGCGGCGCTGCCGTACCGCCCGAGTACGACGGGTATATCAAACGAATGGTGAAAGTTGGCGGCGTGATTGTCATGCCGTGTGGAGATCAGGTTAGATGTTTGTTGACATAGGACCTATTCCTTTACCGGATTAAACGGACTGGACTTATTTTAGTCCGAGGCTTTGGAAAGACAAGTCGGACTAAACGGATTAATCGGTTTAAAATAAGTCTGCGGCTTAATTTTAGTCCGAACCCATTCCTGAACCATCACCGGATTAAACTTTTTAGTCCGATCCCGTTCCTAAACTACCACCGGATTAAACTCTCAGCTGGACTAAAATTAGTACGATTAAAGCATTTCCGTTCCTAAACCTGATTTAAATTAGTCCGTTTAGTCCAATCGCTGCATTTTACATGGAGTTTTAGTCTGCGTTTTGCTACGCAGATTAAACGGACTTAACTTCCAGGTGCCCCCTAATTAGTCTCTTGCCAGTTATCACTACCTTAACGGATTTGGACGATCCATATATCAAATTATAGCTGAATAATTAGGAATAATTGGGCTATTTTATAGTGTATTTTAATTATCTGTTTGAAAAATGTGTTCTAAGAAATCTTTGTCAAAGTAATTTTTTGTGGTCAATTTCCGACAAATTCTCGTATTTGGTAGTTGATTATGTTACATGTCATATAATCCTCTGAGCACGCAGGGTTTAAAAATGTTTTGTATATGTTATTTTAATCAAAATATTTCGAAAGCAACTGATTTATTCAAGTCGGATTCGAACCATCCACCAGTCGTGGCCAAGGCGAACGCTCTGACCACTCGTCTACGCTGGCTTGAAGTATTACGTGCTAAATAGTCTTTAGTGGAGATTAAACAATTAATATATTGTCATTTGCAGCTAATTTTTTGCATAATGTGCAGCTGCAAATACATTTTTTATATTGCGAAAACGCTGTATTCAAACAGCGAGTAAATGGTCAACTTCAACTGCTCAGCCAATCAGAGTAGAGTTTGTAGGCGGAGACAAAACTGATTGGTTAGTGCGAAAAAACCATAGTTGCAAAAGAAATCCAAATTTAGGGGTGTTGGGTAGATGAAGTTTAGGAATGATACCGTACTAAATTTAGTCCGATTATAAATTTGGGCCATTCCTAAACTACCGGACTAAACGGTTTAGCGCGAAAAATTAAGTCCAGCTTGATTGGACTAAACGGACTTAAAAATCAGCGCGCTAGCTGTTAAGTCCGTTTAATCCGGAGGTTTTTGAATGGTTTTTTTCAGCATCATTTTTAAACCGTTTAGTCTGATTATAATTAACCGTTTAATCCGGTAAAGGAATAGGCCCATAGAGTTGGATACCTAAATTTTTATTAGACTGACTACGAGTCATGAATTTGTCTCCCTAATGATGGGCTTCTGGCCTACCCCCTGCGGGTAGACCGAACTGTTGCAAATTTTTAGGTTGACAACACAGTTACATAAAAAGATTTTGGTTTATATTTTCAAATAATATTTCACCATGAATGCTCTCTCGGAAGAACAAGACAACACTGCTCCTAGCTGCGTAGCTGCCTGGCAGAACGTAGATTCTCTGCGTAACACACTATAGTACATGAACGCTAATGAGTGATAAGAAAGTGATCAAAGGTTAATAACTCATTATTACTTGTAGCTAGTTCCTCTGGACTGGTTATTATTTTTGTTGTAGTTGCAAAAAATATGCAGGAATGGAGTGGATAGTTGGGACGTGAAAAGTATTCTGCCCGTTTCATTCACGTCGCTGGTTGTGCCCACCGACAAGGAACGCTCTGCTGATGCTCAGGTCAAACTACGTACGTCACTTATCACTTGGTGTGTCGTAATAACTTGTAAATGATAATAAATATAGAAACTAGTATATTGTGTAAATAAATAAACAATATGAAATTTTTGTAATTTTTAACAATTTTTAGCGGTGACAGGCATTGTTTTTCTAAATATGAATACAAAATCATCACCTATATAGTAATATGTTTTCTGAGTACGTACATATTATGCTATTGTATGCTAGATTCTTGCCTGAAAACCTTTTGATACTTTCATGTTTTTCAGCAAGTCACGAACCCGATCAGCTGCAGCAAATCTGTCGCTGTGTCATTCGTGCCGTGTTGCGCGATCTGATACGCCAAGAGCACGGGGGGTCCCTGGGCTATCGCTCCGTGTTGGACACCACAGCCAGTCCCCCGCGCGCCCCTGAACAGCTGCCCGGCGGCCTGGACTCTGACTTGCCCCCCCTGGTCGGCAGTGACGATGAACTGACGCGACGCCGCACCACGTCCGCACCGCTGTCAGACGAACGACAAGTGGGCTCGGGCATTCTGAGACGCGGCCGACGGCGACGCATCAGACGCATAGTCATTCCTGTACTACAGCCTGACTCGGAGGATGGTAGGTGAAGTGGGAAAGAGGAATGCAGATAGCAGGTCATGGGAAGTAGTCTGTTGCGTTCGGTTAGACTTTTGACCCACCGACAACCTGGGGTACGGGGGAGTGGGTCTCGAAAATCAGAGCAAAAATGGTACTTTTTTGACAGTTTGGCGAAATTATGTTTTGTGTCGTTCAGGGGGGGGCGGCGGAGATTACACAAAATTCAAAAGTCAGGACCAGAGAAGAGGATTTCAAAATTTGGACACGTAATGATTTATAGAGGGTGGCATCATGCTCTTGTTAACTTTTATTCAGTCATTTTCAGCAAGAAGGAAAGAAAAATAAAAACATAGGTAAAGCATAAAATCGTCTAATAGGAAACTCCTTTTGAACTATTATACCGTTTTAGTGGCTAGCTAATCAAGAAAGAGTGAAAGAAAAACAAAAACAAAGGTAAGCAAAAAACCGATAATGCTAAACTAACTATATTATTCAGTTTCAGTGGCTAGCTACTCAAGAAAGAATGAAAGAAGAAGAAGACACAAAGGAAACGTGAAAAGCCGTGGTCAAGACATAATGAAAGAAAAAGAAGGGTAAAAACCAGGCAGTTCAATAGTGTTTTGTTTCAGAAGGAGGCGAGCACAACCCGGGCGGTCCGATGCGGCGTCGCCTGCGTCACCGGATCATCGCCATCGGCACGGCGGACTTGGCACGGGAGCCGGGCAATGACGGCGTCCTTATCAACGACCTGCACTGCGACCTCCAGTGGGACAGGGTCTTTCTGGGACCTGTCTTCCCGCCCACTGTAAGGGGGCTGATGGGCCATAATATGGACTTATATTGGGAAAATATTATTGAGCTAGATTTAAGAACACAGGAACAATTTCGGTCAGCTGCTGTGAAAAATTGAGAAATGCGATTATTTATTTGTAATATAGGGTCTGGAAGTGGTCTCAACTATCGTCATGAAAAAAATTGGCGTATTTGGCTATGCAGTTTTTCTGAAATCGCTGACAGACAAAAAGATAGGGACAAGGACAAGTATGGACAAGTAACCACAAGGGGGAGGCTACCTGTATAAGTGAAAATTTTAGGTTCTCCGATTCGCTTCAAATTTGCACACGATGTAGCCCCAAGGAAGCCACATCGCGGATGTAACAAACTGGAACTGGTGCTTTTGCCAATTTTTTTACTAGGGCTCCCAAAAATTCAATTTTACGTGTAAATCATAGGCGCAAAAATGTTTTTTTGCTCACAAAGCGTTCCTTTACGTTACTCGAAATTTTTGTTAATACTGACGAAGCTGATTTTTACATGATTCGATAGCCTAATGTCATTTCTCAACCTCTATGTTCCATTTTTTTAAATTTTCGCCCATGGCCTGAGCGGTGACGCCAGATGTAAAATCACTCAAATTTGGCGAGCCCAAAAAACGGCCATTTTTTCACATTTCGCCCTCGATTTTAGATTTGAAAATACATATCCAAAATCCTGATCATACGATTTTGCACTTACATGTAGGCTACTACTATGCCAAGTTTCAGCCTGATTGGCTTGATGTGGTTTGTGCGAGAACAGTCCAAGTAAAGGCTACTTTTAGGCTTTTTTGGCGTACTTTTGCCTACACTGACAAACGCACTGGACCAAAAGTGCACCTTCACGCTTAATATTGCTCTTATCTGAGGTTGGGGTGTCGTGGGGGAGTAACATAATATGTGAAAATAAGCAAAATATTGGAGAACTTTGATTTTTGACCTGGGTAGCCCCCTCCCCCCTTAAGGGCCATATTACCCTTACCCCATGTAATACATGTTTTTTGTTGCAATTTTGTAATATGTAAACATAGAACGTCTTAGACTGGTTTTAGTGTTAGACTGGCTTTATGCATTCTACCTTACACTATCTGGATTTTGTCCACGAAAATGATCCCTGCGTTTGTTTGCTGTGTTTCAGGGCTCAGAAGAAACCTCCACAACCGTGCAGCAGGGGGACAGTGCCCGGGCGAGTGCCAGCACCAGGGTGGAGAGAGGAGGGGCCGGGCCGAGCACAGGGGGGGAGCCAATGGCCGTGGAATATGCAAATGAGCATACGGACAATAATACAGAGAAAGAGGGGGCCACGAGTGAACTAGATAATCATGTGGAAGCGAAGAAGCTGAAGAATGATCAAGATGCTGCTACAACTACTACTATTGCTGCTGCTGCTACTGCTAGTGCTAGTGTGGATATAGCCCAAGGAGGGAAACGTGAGGAAAAAGCAAGCGCTACCGTTGATACAAAGGCTAACAGTGAATCAACGGTGGAAATTGAGCATGCAGACTCCAAAGGGGAGACAATAAACAAAACTGATGACGAAACGAAGAAAGCTGAGGAGTGTCACGATGAAGAAACGGAATCTATGGATGCTGAAACAACGCCAAAGGCTGAAATGCCCGATGGCTGT
Source organism: Trissonchulus sp. WLG1_4 (assembly GCA_030248245.1). NCBI lineage: Eukaryota > Metazoa > Nematoda > Enoplea > Enoplida > Ironidae > Trissonchulus > Trissonchulus sp. WLG1_4. The sequence continues at coordinate 15,221 of JASANF010004353.1, read as the reverse complement.
AGCTCTTCCAGCTCCAGCGATGCGGGCATTCCGAGCCAAGTCAACGAGAAGAAGACGAAAGCGGAAGACGTCAAGGATGATAATGATGACTCGGACGACGACGGGCGACGCTGCTCTAGTCCGCCACGACGAAAAATGTCCTTTATGGAATACCAGTCACTTCCGGACTCGTCCGGTGACGAAGACCTAGACGGACCGAACATTGTCTGGATCAATGCGCCGACTAACCATGAGGCTAGAATGGACACCAGTGTGCCTTGTTTTGCCACCACCACGACGACGACGACGAAGGACGCAGCCAGTGATGAGTCAGCACAGAATAGTCAGCCGGAGACCAATGCTTCGTCCGATAGAGATAGAGAGCCAGGCACGACCGGAAGCGATGCCCCGCCCTCCATGAGCAATAGTGACGATGTGTGGGCTTTTCATGGTAGGCTATTAATTTGATGGCCATTATTGGCTGATTAGAATAAATGTAGTTGTTTTCAGAGTTGGTTAGGCTGCGCTCTGCAGTGATTTAGTTGGTTTAGTACTTAGCTTTGACAAAATAATAGGTGTTTGTATAGAAAATGTAAAGATTGAAATTATGATTTTAACATTTTTTCTAAACCAAGATTCAAATTCAATTACCATTGGTGACATTCAGCCTTACCGTTCGATATATTTTGTAATTTTCAGTCGCTGTATTAAAACGTAACTTGTTATTCCTACTACCCCAGAAAACCATCCCATTGGGGTCAGTCAGTTGGTTCCAGAGCAATCTTGGAAATTAACGGGGGCCTTTGAAGGGCGTCCCCCCATCACAGTCGCTTGCTCGGTGATACTGCTGTAATGCTTTAATTGATTTGCGCAATAATACTGCACCGCTAATCAGAACTGTACACTACTCGACCACTAGTTGTGTTAGATCAAAGAAATACGCGACAAACTACCAAAGCTCTGCGTGTTACTTTAGTCATGTGCTGTGTTATTGATCAACATAGTATGGAAATCTTTTTTGTTTTTTGAGTTTTACTGTTATTAAATTTTTGTTTTGTTTTAGAGAGTATAATATAATATTTAATTGTTATTTCTGTTTTGTTTTAGACGACTCGCAAGAGGACAGCGCGGGCGGGGCGGACTCCGACGCGGAAATGCAGATGGAAGCCAGACGGCGATTGCGTCTCCGACGACGTAACTCAGACTTGGCTGCCGTACGCAAATGCGCCCGTCTGTTGCGCGACAAAATTGAAGCTCTGCCCTTGCCTCCGCAACTGGCTGCTTATGTCAACTATTATCGGGAGCAGGAATGACTGTTTGAATAATAATGATATAAAAGGGTTCGATTCATGCCATTTGCACTTGTAGTCGTAAGTCTGCTCTGTCAAGTAGAGATGGTGGCGTTATTTTTATGCAACTCTGTCGCCTATTTAGAGGTATATATCTATATATATATATATATATATATATATATATATATATATATATATATATATATATATATATATATATATATATATATATATATATATATATCTATATATTGTTCCAAAAGACAAAAGAAATAACAAACATTAAATAGAGTCACTCTTATTTATTAATGAAAGAAATAATTATAGCAAAAATAAGGAGTAGCAAAGTGAAAACAAGTGTTTTAATGACTGTGTATTTAAGTGGTCGGTTTCTGCCTCTCTTTTTCCAGGGGGGCCTTACGGCTGCAAGGGTGGATTCTACTTTGATTGTTTAGTAACTTTGCCTTGCCGGATGAACGGACATACGGATGTAAATATGAATTGACCCTAAGTGTTAATTCAGACCGTGTTTAATGAAATTGTCTCAGCAGCTGAATTTAGAATTCAGCCTTTCCCAAATTAGGCCCGTTTAACACGTTTTGGTCGGTGTTAATCACAAAAGGATCATGAGCACCGATAAAATTGGGATAATATTTTGTAGTCAGTCGATTTTCACGTTACGTATTGGCAGACTAATTTTCTTTTTTTCGCCATATTGTACGGTTCTTGGCTATTTTTTGCAAAAAAGTCAACGGTTGGTTCTGTATTGATCAGTACTTGCTTAGCAGTGAATTGTTTGTCGTAGCTCGGTTGGTAGAGCGTCTGGTTCTGATGCATCCATGGGTCCTGGGATCGAATCCCGGTGGCTTACTGTCTGTAACTTATTTTCAATGCCTTGTCTCAGTGATTAAGTTATCTGTTTCTGACGATTCTTATTGCAGTATCAGCAAGTTTTTGATGAAGATACTTTTTTATACTTTTTAATATTAATTAAAAAAGTGTTACTTGGTAATAATACCATAATCAATATAAGATCGGTTTTACCCTTGATATTATCAATATGATTTCGTTGCAATGGTGTATATTTTTGTTGTATTATAATTACACTGTATTATTGTAAATACTGTTGATGTGGTATATATTTGTGTAAACCCCGACTCTTGCTTTGTGATTGTTGTTATCAAAGCTGTTGCTTGTGAGAAAGACGTAAGAGATACTGCTATCTTGCATAAGAAAACGTGATATAAGTTCTAACATATATACTGCTGACCTGAAGTTATTATGAACTGGAGTCACCTTGAATCAATCTGATCTGGTCGAATTAGTCTAAACTAAACGGACTGGACTTGTTAGTATGTACAACTTAATATTTATATACTAACAATGATTGAGTTAAACTGAACAATATTTGATTTGTTTTGGTAATGTTTACTGTTAATACTTCAATGTCTAAAAGCCTGTTTGAACTTTAATGGTAATTGTAGTTTTTTGTACATAAGTATTATCATGAGTACATAATTAGATTAGGAGTGACAGTGCTTTATCCTGGAGTACAGGAATGAGTGAGTCATGGCCGAAGCTACGTTTCATGATTTTGTATTCAAACCAGGACAATTCCTATTATGTACTCTTGTTATGTTATTATGCAGAGGTCATTGCCCGGTTGCAATGTACCTTAACATGCACGTTATTGATTCGTTTTGCGCACTGTTACAATTTTTTGATTGGGTAGTTGTATTTTTGTCAGTTATATATTTGTGTTCATTATTCATTTTTATAATTACGTTTGATAACTCAGGTTTAAAATAGCTTGTTTTTTTCGTTTTTGCTACTAAAATAACCATTTCCGTTGGTTATAACGTTTAGCGACTAAAATTTATATTAAAAATTGTCAAAATTAAGTAGTTTTTGGCTTTGTACACCGCTTATGTACTAGTAGTGTTTTCTGTACAATATATTGCTAACTTTCTTTCTACATATATTCTATTCGTTATATTGTATTGTATGTTATGCGAATTTAAATTTTATTCATGCGGTCACTTTTACTGCACTATTTGACAAAACATCACCTGTGTGTGTTCTGTGCGTTTAAGTTTCTTACAAGAGTCAACATTTTGCTATTATTGTGATAATGTTAGTACCCCAGTGTATAATAATCCATCCTATTATAATGCTTTGCATTAGAATAATATATTGTATTTTGTATAGTACTGTATTATTTTGGTTGCGTTGGAAATAAAGTGTACATATCTAAGCTTGGTTGTGAAGGTTTGAAATTGGAGTTAAAGCCAAAGAGTAGAGGATATAGGCTACATTCCTCTGATAAAGCAGTGTTTGGTACTAAAGTCTGACAAAACATAGTTGCACCACTTGACAGAATGAAACATGTGATTTCGTTACGAAAAGAATAGATCTTGACTATCAAGAGTACAGCTAGTAGTCGCAGAAGTCATGCCACTGAAATAAGTAAGTGGCGCATCTTTTTTTTGTCACGTAGAAAGTATGAGTTTTCTTCGAATTTATATTATATGTATATATTATATATATAAATATATATATATATATATATATATGCCGAGCAAGTATGTCGATGTCATTCATAAAAGGGGTAAATCTTCCCTCTGGAAGAAACATGCCTGGTAAAATTACCCCCGCATGATTCGCACCGAGTGTTTCTTCCGTGTCCTGGGAAGATCCGAAGATGTAAACTAGGGGTGTTTGGGGGAAGATTTACTCCATGACATCGGAACTCAACCACACTTGTTGCGTATGCAACTGCGTAGGTTTTTTTCTTTCTTATCAGTCTGAGCGTTATGCTGTCACAAGGCTTTCGAACAGCAGTTTAAGCTTCTGCTTGAAACTCCACATTCTCTGGAACTAGGCTCAGCCTACATTTTAGCCTACAGGGTACTATGTTGTAAAATACTGTATCTGAAATAGTTTGCACATTACGAAATAGCTCACATTTCTTTGCCAATTTCAGCGTTTATTTTTTACGCGGCCCCCTGCAGGGAGCCGCGTATATACTGTATGCAGAATCTGAGATTCCTACGTTAATCCGGGTAGGTCAAATTTCTAGCGTAAATTAACACTAGAAGGGAAGGTGCTTCTCAGTTCTGCCATGCATCATGCAACTCGACGGAACTAGCATGATCTCAAGCTACCGCAGAATGCTAAACATCCAGCTCCGGGGCGGAATCGAACCACCGACATTCTGATCATTAATCAGATGCTCTGTAGATGCAAGCAGCATTACCCAGTACCCAATGAGCCAACCGGGCTGTTGAATCTATGGAATTGCACATTGACTAGGATCATGGAATTGCACATAGACTATAGGATCACACGAAATTAACAAGCTGTGTAACAGCAAGCAGGGTTATCAAAAATGTTATGCAGGCTCACATGTCCTGTGGGACATGAAATAATGTAAATAAATTTTTAAATAAAAATTTAATTTTTCTATTTTTTGATATCAGTGCATATGAGCGTCTGCTTCTGCCCGACGTCGACACTTATGTTTCTATTTGTAACCCAAAGCTAAGGGCCAATTCCTAAAATGGTGTAGTGACCTCCTCTAGCTTTTTACTGATACTTTTATTACATGCTGACTTTGTGTAATGACAGAAACATATGATCGAACTATTACAGTTTTACTACATATATGTAATACAAGTTATATGTGCGAATAAATTCATTCATTCAACTTTGCACATCCTTATACTCTTACATTTTGGTGATCCTGCGAGGACATTTCTGCCATCCCCGGTCTCTGTTTTCTACCTGTTGGTTACTTGACTGCCAGTTGCCAAAATGAACTTGCTTTTTACTCAAATTTTGCTTGCAATTTGGCTCCTTTTTGGCAGCTGCTGACTCGGCTATAGCGCTAATAGCCGATTCTTGAGGCGTTGTCTTCCTGACCTTCAAGAACTGGCTATAGCCGAGCTATAGCCGGAGAATCCGGCGATTCCTAGTCAAAACACGGCTATAGCGCTAATAGCCGATTCATCGCTAATTAGCCGATGCGCGTTGTACCCCTTCTATACTTTTACATATATATCCTTACTTACGTAACTTTTTGATTAAAGCAAAGACACTGTATTAGCTAGAATACAAGGTGGGAAGGTGGCCAATCAGCAGCCAATCCGAGACGACCGGGCCGGGTGGGACAGCAGCCAATCCGAGACGACCGGGCCGGGTGGGACAGCAGCCAATCCGAGCCGGTCGGGCCGGGTGGGACAGCAGCTAATCCGAGCCGGTCGGGCCGGGTGGGAGAGCAGCCATTCCGAGCCGGTCGGGCCGGGTGGGACAGTAGCCAGAATTGGGCACGCGAGAACTTTTGTGCCACAAGCTGTACCTCAAGACTGTGAGTTGTATTCTTGAATATTTATAGCTGTGGTAAGTGAGTGGCCAAATCACAGAATGCAGTTCCGGACAGTTACTTTCGTGATCGTATATGTTAGCAACAAGCTAAGTTTTCAGCAAAAGTATTCAGTTAGTATCAAGCATACGCTTTTAAGTACATTGGCCAGAGGCCATCGTAAACCTGTTGGGCCAGCGAAAGTGTACTTTCTCAATTTACAGATTTCCGATAAATAGCTTCTCCTTCTGCAGTCAGTTAAACTGCAAAATCGGAGTCAAAATCCTTTGGCAATTGAAACTCGGAAGGAGCAGCTTAAGTGCAGATGATCAACTTTATTCATTTCTGCTAATTCATGTTTAGTAATGAAATGATATTCAGCAAATTTTAAAATAATTGTAGTTTTTCTGTTGTGTGAGTTTGAAAGGAAGCAGTAAAGTATTGCTGGCTTTTAATAATATAATTATGATCACTACTTAGTGAAGCATCAGGTCTGTATGGATCCGTGTGGTCGAGTGGTTAGTTTGTTAGGTTTGTAAACCTGAGGTGACATCGTCGATTCCTTGTCACCTTCATATTCAAATGCTTTTGCAACAGAAAAGCAGCACTGCTGACATCAGTGTGAAAAGGTAGAAGACGGTAAAGAAGCCCTGCGCTGAATGTGAACCAGATCAAAATTAAAGACCTGTTGGGCGGGCCCCAGGAAAAATCGCCAGGCTAATCGTAGCCGGTAATGAAATGTTTCCTGCTGGCCGCAGCGTTTGTAAATTACAGACACCTGCCTGACAGCTGCCCCTGTGTTGCGGTGCTCTTCCGTTGCTGTTTGCCGGTCATAGCTACTAATACCCATTATATGCATACTATAAGCTTTATATACATATATACATGCTTTAAATCCATCTTAACTGATGAAATGAAGCTTCAAAAAAACGAGCAGGAATCGAACCGTAGTTATCAGATTAATAATCAGTTTTTGCCATTTCTGTCACTACAATACGTATTGATATGGCACAGATTCAACCGACTGACAAATTTACAAAAATTTATGCGGTATAAAAAATAATGGTCCTGGTCAGGGACAATCAACTAATGTTATCCGCTATCTTTTTCGTATGACAGCAAGGAAGAAAGTAAAGCCGGAAGCTAAGTTTATAGAGCGTAATGACACAGATCTAAAGGTACCTGGTTTTATCGCCTTAAAAATTCTGGCTTTTTTCTTTATTGGCAGTTTGCCTTTGCCCATGTGCTTAAATTCTAAAACAAATTTAATTCAAAACAAATTTATGTTTTCTCTTTACCCTATCTGTCTCATGTAGCTTAGAGTGTGCGTTTCCTTGGATTAGATAGCACGGTCCTACGGTCCCGGCTGAGACGGCTAAGCGTAAATCTTGCAAATGCACTACAGATCTTATTTTGTCCCTAAAATGGCCGCGGTTTCCCCGGGCAACCCCCGGACGGCCGGCCCGGCGGCCCGTTGCCGCACTCCACTCCCCCGAACTCTGTTTGCAGGTGCGTTTTTACGCGGCGGCCTCAGCCGCCGCGTTCTATTTCAAAGTCGTTCATGTATCTGCTTCTGCCTGTGTGCTTGCGTTGTAAAAATTGGTAAGTCCGAAAATACATTGTTTGTGTGTGCGTGTGTGTTCACTGTGTGTGTATCTTGGAAGAGCATATAGGGTTGCGATATGTGTGCTGCTTATCCGCTTGCATTAGCAAGGCTGAAAATTATTGCACAAGTGGGCAGTAATGACGAAACCTGTCGCCGCCAGTGCTTCCGAGCTTTTTTCAGCGTGTCGGTGCCAGAACACTTTGAGGTAAACCTCTTGGCACTACTAGCGTTTATGCAGTTATGCATGTCGTTGTGCCATGCCAACAATGTCAATGGATGAGTTAAATTTACCAATTCACGATTCGTACAAAACATCATCTCTATCACTAACACGCCGTTTTATTTTGGTGTTTTTGACTCGGTTACAATGATATCGCTCATGATGAACGGTTTTTATAACAAGGTTTGTAATAAGTTTTCAACTTTGTTTTTATCTTGGCAAACCTGAAAGATGTTCTGAAACCTGTTCTGAAAGCAAGATGCAGCTTAACATCTTAAGAGTGTTGGTTTAAAAACTTTCAGTGCCGCGTTTTATATTCGAAGAATATCCTCGGCATTTTACCTAGCATGTCGTAACGGAATCTATCAGAAATTGGTTATACTTTACTCGCAAGACGTGCTTGTTCGTTTCACAGATGTTCCCAGAGACGAACAAAGAAACATATACATAGACGCAAATTGATAATATATAGATAGAATAGGTCAAATAACTACAATGGGAGGCAGGAAGAGAAAAATAATATGGCTATGAATCAAAAAAACTAGCTACCATACGAGCTATTACGTTCAAACATAGCTCAGTAAGGTCTGTTAAGTTTAATTTTGGAAAAATAAAAAAATTGGAAATTATGCATTTTCAAATTTTTAAGAAACGTTTCCGGAAATTTCCGAAAAAATAAAATTTCCGGAAAGTTCCCAACCCTGCGCGTAGATATTCAGTTGAACGATTTTGTAATTTATCCCAAACCATCACTTTACAGTTAAGAATGACTTGGTATTTTTTTTAATTGTCTAAAAAGTTTGACGGTACCTATTTTTCAATTTTCTAGAAAAGCTTGGCACAATTATTCATGTCATGTCAAAAATTAAACTTTCGCTAGTGAGTGACTTTAGTAATTTTATGTTCAGATTTTTAAAAAATTGAAAAATGTCCATGCAAATGTAAAGCGACGGCTAAGAACAAACGAAAAATAGTTGATCTATTTATTGACGGTATATTTTAGCTCTATTGAAAAAATTGATCGATGTGAAGAACAGTTGAAAGCTGGAGTCACATTTTTTCTCAAAAAGGTTAGACTTTACTTTCATTTCACTTTTTCATTGATGGATTAACTTTTCGTCCAAGTGCTTGAAAACGTTTTGAAAAATTTTGCTTATATTTGAAATGATTTCACGTGAAACATTTTCAATAAAAAACTTATTTGAAATCATTTCACTTGAAACTTATTTTTATGTCAACTTAACGGGCGGATAAATACGGTATTTTGTGTGAACGCAGTCTGCATAAAACGTTTTGTATTAACGTTTTGCAATGATGGAACAGATGGAGTGCCCCTGACGGATTAACTGACGATTAGCTTACCTAATCCTATTTAACTCAGGGTTTATAATCCTTAATCGGTTTAAGTCTGCTGCACCAAAGAAGATGCAGTTGATACTTAAGATTTAGTTGAAAACTGCGTTTTAGCTGCGATATAGATGGGATTTAACTAAATCTATTCAATTAGGGTGGATTTCACAAAGGTGGTTTTACTAAACCATTGGTTTGACGTACGTTGTGCATGATTTGCACGTAATTTCATTACGAAATATTGCCTTATTAGTTACAAATTTTGTGAATTTTCTTAAACCATTGGTTTAGCTCAGTTGAAATTTTAGCAGAACAGAAAACTTGCTGCGCTGCAGGTTAGAAATTTCAACTGAGCTAAACCAATGGTTTAAGAGTAGGTAAAACCAATGGTTTAGTAAAACGATCTTTGTGAAATCCACCCTTAGGTTGGATTTCACAAAGGTGGTTTTACTAAACCATTGGTTTTACGTACGTTTTGCATGATTTGCACGTAATTTCATTACGAAATATAGAATGATTCATTACGAAATTTGTAAAATTTCTTAAACCATTGGTTTAGCTCAGTTAAAATTTCAGCAGAACAGAGAGACCTGCTGCGCTGCAGGTTTGAAATTTCAACTGAGATAAACCAATGGTTTAAGAAAATCTACGAAATTCGTAACAAATCATTCGATATTTTGCAATGAAATTATGTGCTAATCATGCCAAAAGTACGTAAAACCAATTGTTTAGTAAAACCACCTTTGTGAAATCCACCCTTAGAGTTTAGCTCCAAGTCAAGACTCCAGTTGATCCGATTTTGTGCAATTCTTAATTTGTTGGTTGTAATTAAATTAGTTGATTCACTTCAGTTGCGACATCGGTCAAATCTGTGAGAGTTGAGCCTCTCCGTGGGCAATCAGGATTGACTTTTACTTTCGGATTGAGCTTTTTGATTTGAATTTTAGAAATATTTGCAGCCTATTTGCAACTCTCAACTCTTCAATGCTCCAGTTTGCCTATGCGAATATGTAGGTATTTATTCGTAATGTTGTTTTTTATTTATTCGTGATGTTTTTTTTATTTATTCATGTTTTTTATTCATTTACCTAGTCTGCTTTTAGTATAGCCCACTTAGTTGAATTGAATGTCAATTTAGTAAGCCTAAAGCCAGGTTCATATTTTACATTTTCGTTCTGTCCCCAAGGGCAAAGTGCTTCACGACAAAATTGGCGTCACCTCCATTTGCAAAGAATTAAGAAAAATGATGTATCACCTCCCAGCATTAATTTGAACTTTGCCCTTGTCCCTGACCCTGTGTATTGAACAAAGATTTTGAATCGTGTTGTTCTGTTTTAGCATTATTAGACTTAGAATTAACCGAGCTAACTGTAATAGTCTCCAACCTCCTGCAGGTTCTGATGCAGATTCAAGCTGGGGAAAAGCCAACACGAAAAACAAAAGCTAGAAAAAAATAAAATTATTATTTTAAATTGTTTTTCACGAATATAAGTGTCAGCCCTACTTGTGAAATATGACAAAATACTAGGGGTCAAGTCCTAAATTTATAAGCGAAGATCAATATTTGTTTGGCGAATAACTCATGAGTTTTTCTACTACGAGTTATTCGCCAAAGTCATACAAAATTATGCGATAGCAGTAATAGGTATGTAGCACATTTAGGTTGGGAACAAAATTAACATCGAGAGCTACTTTAGGATTTGGCTCCAGGAACGAAACTGTTGTGTAATTTGTAATTTTGGTGATGTGTATATACCTAATTTGTATTTTTTTGCAATTGGTAACATTTTTATTTTTTGTTATTTTTTTCAAATTGAATGGAATTTGCGTTCTTCAGATGCAAACTTTTGTACTTTTGACTTTATCACAAATTGGATCAAAACTTTTAAACAAGCTGAAATGCGATAAGATTCGGTAATATCATTCAAAATATTCCTCAGGATGCTGTGTGTCTGATTTGCTGTTTTCGATACGTATTCATATACCTGGCCCGGTTCGCACTAGGTCAATTTTTTTGAAAAAGTAAAATGTAACTGACAATAATTTATTAATTGTAACTAAAAATAGTTTGTATTGGTTCTCCAACCGATCAGAAAGTACACCGATTGAATCTGTGTACTAAAATGGCATCAGAAAGTCGAAATAAGCGCCCTCTGCTTACTATCTTCTTTGTAATAATATTGGGGTCACTTGCGGATATGCAAAAAAATTATCCAGAATATTTTTATCTATACTTGACTGCAGCAAACCGAAATTTGTCCTTGTTTCTGACTTATGTCTTTAAGGTCAAGAACTTTTAAGAATTAATTTTTAAACAGTATTTTTTGCATTTCGTTTTTTAAACAGTATTTTCAGTATATATTTCATAACAGTCTGAATTTATCATCTAATTTTGATTCGATGATGTTTATTGGATGATTTGATTTCAATTTTTGTATGAAAATTTTATAAAAATCGGCAGCTGCGCGCCAAACTGTTGCTCTGGATAACTGAAACGTGTAATGATGCTTTTTTGTTTTATTCATTATTATTATGAATGATGTTTCTACTGTATTACTGTACATGTTTTTTTACTATTTTCACTATATTACTATACATGTTTTTTGTATTTTTTCATTACTATGTTACCAGTAATTTTGTGCATAATTTTTGATTCAAATAAAACTAAACCAGTCTGACCGATAGGGCTTACAAGATGTAAGCGTCGTGAAGCACCGGTATCTCTCAACTGACGCCATTGTAGCCACCCAGCTTGTCGTGCTGTGTCAATGAGCTTGATGGGTCAAAACTACAAAAACGTGGTTGTATCGCCTTTCGCTGCAATAACCGCAGTGGTTTCGAGTAACAGCATTTATCGTTGAGGCTACAGAATATATATTCATATTGAGCGAACGTCATACACAATTAGCTATCGACAGTCATAGGGGTGTCTAACCAGTTCGTGATGCATGAAAATGTACCACATTCCAAGTTACGTTTCATCACGAACTGTTTATCAACAATCAATTATCATTATACAGTAAGTTGTTGAGTGTTTATTTTATTATTAATGATTCTATAGTACAAGTACAAAAGTATGTATTATGGACAGATATGGTTAGCATCATTAGATTTTTCTGTAAAAATGAAATTATGGAATTTGTAGTAACGTCGTGCGATGCTTGAAACTTTTTCAACAATTAATTTTCATAACCTCGCTGATACTAAAAAAAGATTCGGTTTCGCAGTGAAGTAACACGAAATTAACTGAAAGCTATGGAAATTTCATGGTTGTTGTGTTTTTTATGTTTAGAAAATTGCCACAAAACGAGAATCACAAAACCCGAAAAAAGCGGGTGAAATGTTCAGTAACAGTATACATTTCTTATTTCACGATTACAATAGTTTATTCTTCGATATCGTCTGTATTTTCTTCTTCGTCGGCGGGCGAATTTTCAATGGCAACCACCTTGGCCCCCTCAATTCCGGTTTGGATCTGCGCGCTCTCACTTAAATCCTGTCCCCCCAGGCCGAGTTCCACTTCCTCGGTGGTCACAGGCTCACAGCACACCCCCTTGGTCACCGTGTAGGGATCGAACAGACACGCAGCCCCCGCCGGGCACGATATATCGCCCGATATATCCGTCAAATTGAGGGCGTCGTGCTGTACCCCTTCCAATGGCTGAAATAAAAAAATAGAAAGTGATACATAAAAGCTGGGCAGCGACACAAAAATAAAAAAAGGCAGGGCACTTTATCATTTCTTCTGTTAAGAGTGAGACACTCCTGATGGACATAGGGGGGGGGGGGGGTGCAGATCGCAGACCTCCCTAGCCCTACCCCGACGGCCAGAATAAAAAGTGCCCTAAAAATTAGTTGAAAATCAAAAACTTTCCGGGTGTCGTCAGAAAAAGCAAAATCAGGGACACCCCTCATCCCACCCGGGTACGCCTGCCGTGCTGATCACTCCCGTACACTTCTGCTTCTATTTACTCTTGCTACTACTGTATTGGTAATGGTGTTTGTGGTGTTGGTGTGGGTTTTTGTTTGGGGGTTTTTTGTGTTTTTTTTGTTGGTTGTTTTTGTTTTTGGTTTTTTTGTTTTTGTTGTGTTTTGTGGTTTGTTTGGTGGTTTTTGGTTGGGTTTTTGTTTTTGTTGTTGTTTTGGTTGTTGTGGTGTGTTTTGTGTGGGTTTTTTTTTTTTTTTTTTTTTTGTTTGGTTTGTTTGGTGTTTGGGTTGTGTTTTTTTTTTGTGTGTGTTGGGGTGTTTTGGGGTTGTTTTGTGTTGTTTTTGTGTTGTGTTTTTGTTTGGGTTTTGTGTTTTGTTGGGTTGGTTGGGTGGTTTGTTTTTTGGTTGGTTTTTGGTTGTGGTTTTTGTTTTGTTTGGGTTTTGGTTGTGTGTTTGTTTTGTTGGGTGTTGTTGTCTTGGCTGTTGTTGTGTTTTGTTTTTGGCTGGGGGTAATGGGTGCGTTCTTTAATAAAAATAAAAAATAAACTGTGATCTATCTGTTGCCTCTACTTCCTGGGGCTGCTGGAAGTTTTTCAAGTCACATCTGTGAGGCTCTTTTTCCTTCATCCGTAAACATCAGTTTCAGATTGTAGGGCTGACAAAGAATGTTGAAATCTGCTGGTTCTGAAAATTAAAACCTTCGTTATACGTATGTATATACAGGTAATTTGAAAAGCGGTTGGCATATTCTCTTTCCCCACGTCTTTAAGAGCAAGCATTACTTGCACCGGGCCCAACACACGCATTGCACTTGACCCCAACTTTATGCAAAAAATAGACTCCGCAGGCCAGGTCATTAAAAAGGCTTCATAATTCACTATAATTCAGACCAGAATATTCTGAATCAGACCATTTTAGTCTGACTGAGATGAACGGACAAAATCAGTTCCACACAGCCACAGCCATTAATTCTCCTTTAAGCCCAGTTATTGCTTGGCCTTAATGGCACAGCTATACTATAGTCTAATAAGATGGTCGATTAAAATTTAAGAAAACTAAATTAAAAAGAGACAAATTTAAAAAAACGAACTCGGTTTCGGACAACACAATGCGAAAACATGTTCGGTGTTGTCTGGCCGGCTGGCTGCCGTGGACGTCCACCATTTGTGGCAAAATTCATCTTCTCCGCACGAGGGCAAATCACTTACGCCGTCGACTTCGCAGTATTTTATCTCATCCTCAGTCGCGGGAGATAAATCAGCCGGTACCGGTACTGGACAGGTCGGCTCTGTAATAAAAAAAGTACCGTCATTAAAAAATCCAATTAAATTGACTAATTAATAAATTACCTAATTATAAAGACTAAAAAACGATTCGTGCTTTCAAATTTTTGTTTCAACCATATAATATATCTGTTTAGTGTTTGAGTGTTCAGTTGGCAAAAAATGTAGTAAGTAGGTAACAAGTAAAAGACATGCATTAGGGTAGATTCATATTTCATACTCTCTCTCACAGCCGTACCTTTGTCCTTTCACTGTTCAGCCGGCAAAGTTACAAAAATATACATCACGCTACGATCTGATCTTATACACAATTTAATTTTGTTGGCTGCACGGAAATACGGCTGTAAGTATGAATCAATCCTTATGCTGTGAATTTACTTGGCAAACAGGTTTTGCCGTCAGGAGCGGGAAGCCAGCCCGCCAGACACTGACAGTACTCGTCTACACACTGAGTGTTGCCATGGCACTCGCGGGCAAATCGACACGTTTCATTCAGGAATGATCCTAAACAAGAAATATCACAAAACTAACACTCGCAAGAATGCGTGCAAAACTTTATAGCTGTACACATTTAATCAACATGAAACTCTTCTAACGGAGATTCTAAAGTCAAACACCTTATTGTCCCGGCCAACATTGACCGTAATTCATAAATGTTCATAATAGTCACGTGATAAAGAAATATATAAGGATTTAGCCAATCAGAATGCCAGGTTTATTAGCCAACTGTATTAAGTACTTCTCAAACATTGTCCGAATTCGGAGAAGTAGGGCCCCTCTGGACATTTACACCGGCTTTCTCCCTCTGTCTCCTGACGACAGCTGGCCCCGACCACGCTGTAGCACTGTTCATCGATTTGACAGCGCCCACCAAAGGCACTTCCTAAAATACACAATAAAATGTTTGCTAAAAAATACGGAAATAAGACAAAATGTTAAGTTTTTATGATACAGCCAAAAAATAAACCTTAGAACGAAGTGGACAGGCTCGTCATTGAACCTATAGTTAGTCCTTTGTATGCAGCTTATTTGGTTATTTTTTAGAATAAATTCTAGTTCATAGTGGTGTGAAACTGTTCGTAGTTTTAAGCCAAAAAACGACGAACTGATTAGATTCATACTGTTTTCGTGAAATTTAGCGCAAACGTAGGTAACATCTGACTTCAATCTGGTGCTAAATTTCCATTGTTTCGTTTCGCTTACT
>JASANF010004351.1:0-20842 GCA_030248245.1 Trissonchulus sp. WLG1_4 | reverse complement strand
CTCCTCAATTGGCTGAATTTTTTTATATCTCCCATAAGGTGGTTGAGCACAGGGTGGTGCACAGATTCAACTCTTCCTTGTTTTGAAACGATACCAGGCTACGAATGTAGCTCCAAACCAAGGAACTTTGCAAAGCCATTACAACTTCTCAACTCAATTTCCAACAAAAAAAACAATCTAACACATGCCCAAAATATTAACCGTAAAAACTAAGATTATTATAAGGAGTATACTACAGTTAACTTGTGCTGACGATTTCAGAAATATAGATTACAAATAAAAAAAATTACATGCGGCTGGTGGGGTTCGAACCCACGACCTCCAGATTATGAGTCCGGTGCTCTACCAACTGAGCCACAGTCCGCCTGAAGCTGAGCACTTTGAAAAGCTTTATATAGTGGCGCATCGTAGGTCTTAGGTCCTAAGCCTAATAATAAATTTTAGAGCTATTCTAGTTCATTCCGTTGAACCTGAACCACAATTCGCACCTGAACCTTAAACAAACATGTTAACCAAGCTCAAATATAATTGGCTGAATTTATGAAGTTACTTAAACTAATTCCAGAAGAACTTTCAAAGCCATTATAACTTCTCAAGTCAATTTTCAACAAAGAAAACAATGTAACACATGATAAAAATATTAGCTCTAAAATTTAATATTGACCCGCCACTATATAAAGCTTTTCAAAGTGCTCACCTTCAGGCGGACTGTGGCTCAGCTGGTAGAGCACCGGACTCACAATCTGGAGGTCGTGGGTTCAAACCCCACCAGCTGCCTACATTTTTTTTATTTGTAATCTATATTACTGAAATCTCCAAAAATCAATGTTTCTAGAATAATCCTCAACACATTATCCTGTTTCGACAGCGGCTGCGGAAACATTAAACAGCATATTTATTCAAAATTTAGATACACTAAAATTAAATTTACAACTCAGTACTCACAATAGAGCACACAATCTAAAACTTGGCATCAAATGCTCAAAGTCACAACAAACAATATCTTTTGAAATCTTAACTTCTTATAGGCCTTTATCAGTCCAAACTTTATAGTTTCTAGGCAAATTCGACCCGTAGAATTCGAATATCGAAAAACTAGAAATCTATTTCAAAACATAAATTTTTTTGAAAATTCGAATTTTTCACAAATATAACTTTACGATATCAAGATTAACTTTTGATATAAT
This sequence comes from Trissonchulus sp. WLG1_4, assembly GCA_030248245.1. Classification (NCBI taxonomy): domain Eukaryota; kingdom Metazoa; phylum Nematoda; class Enoplea; order Enoplida; family Ironidae; genus Trissonchulus; species Trissonchulus sp. WLG1_4. The sequence goes on along the minus strand of JASANF010004351.1, from coordinate 19,655 downwards.
ACTTATCCCATAGCAATTATCTCTACAAATTTGCCTTCTTGCTATACAATTACACGTGCAGAAACGAGATATGGAAAAACTGGGAGTCAATTCAGAACTCAGTACTCACAATAGAGCACACAATCTAAAACTTGGCATCAAATGTTCAAAGTCACAACAAACAATGTCTTTTGAAATCTTGACTTCTTATTGGCCTTTATCCCTCCAAAACTTATAGTTTCTAGGCAAATTCGACCCGTAGAATTCGAATATGGAAAAACTAGAAGTCTATCTCAAAACATAAAATTTTTTGAAAATTCGAATTTTTCAGATATATGACTTTACGATATCAAGATTAACTTTTGATATAATACTTATCCCATAGCAATTATCTCTACAATTTTGCCTTCTTGCTATACAATTACACGTGCAGAAACGAGATATGGAAAAACTGGGAGTCAATTCAGAACTCAGTACTCACAATAAAGCACACAATCTAAAACTTGGCATCAAATGCTCAAAGTCACAACAAACAATATCTTTTGAAATCTTAACTTCTTATAGGCCTTTATCCCTCCAAAACTTATAGTTTCTAGGCAAATTGACCCGTAGAATTCGAATATGGAAAAACTAGAAGTCTATCTCAAAACATAAAATTTTTTGAAAATTCGAATTTTTCAGATATATGACTTTACGATATCAAGATTAACTTTTGATATAATACTTATCCCATAGCAATTATCTCTACAATTTTGCCTTCTTGCTATACAATTACACGTGCAGAAACGAGATATGGAAAAACTGGGAGTCAATTCAGAACTCAGTACTCACAATAAAGCACACAATCTAAAACTTGGCATCAAATGCTCAAAGTCACAACAAACAATATCTTTTGAAATCTTAACTTCTTATAGGCCTTTATCAGTCCAAACTTTATAGTTTCTAGGCAAATTCGACCCGTAGAATTCGAATATCGAAAAACTAGAAAGCTATTTCAAAACATAAATTTTTTTGAAAATTCGAATTTTTCACAAATATAACTTTACGATATCAAGATTAACTTTTGATATAATACTTATCCCACAGCAATTATCTCTACAATTTTGCCTTCTTGCTATACAATTACACGTGCAGAAACGAGATATGGAAAAACTGGGAGTCAATTCAGAACTCAGTACTCACAATAGAGCACATAATCTAAAACTTGGCATCAAATGTTCAAAGTCACAACAAACAATGTCTTTTGAAATCTTGACTTCTTATTGGCCTTTATCCCTCCAAAACTTATAGTTTCTAGGCAAATTCGACCCGTAGAATTCGAATATGGAAAAACTAGAAGTCTATCTCAAAACATAAAATTTTTTGAAAATTCGAATTTTTCACAAATATAACTTTACGATATCAAGATTAACTTTTGATATAATACTTATCCCATAGCAATTATCTCTACAATTTTGCCTTCTTGCTATACAATTACACGTGCAGAAACGAGATATGGAAAAACTGGGAGTCAATTCAGAACTCAGTACTCACAATAGAGCACATAATCTAAAACTTGGCATCAAATGTTCAAAGTCACAACAAACAATGTCTTTTGAAATCTTGACTTCTTATTGGCCTTTATCCCTCCAAAACTTATAGTTTCTAGGCAAATTCGACCCGTAGAATTCGAATATGGAAAAACTAGAAGTCTATCTCAAAACATAAAATTTTTTGAAAATTCGAATTTTTCAGATATATGACTTTACGATATCAAGATTAACTTTTGATATAATACTTATCCCATAGCAATTATCTCTACAAATTTGCCTCCTTGCTATACAATTACACGTGCAGAAACGAGATATGGAAAAACTGGGAGTCAATTCACAACTCAGTACTCACAATAGAGCACATAATCTAAAACTTGGCATCAAATGTCCAAAGTCACAACAAACAATGTCTTTTGAAATCTTGACTTCTTATTGGCCTTTATCCCTCCAAAACTTATAGTTTCTAGGCAAATTCGACCCGTAGAATTCGAATATGGAAAAACTAGAACTCTATCTTAAAAAATAAAAATTTTTGAAAAAAAAATTTTTTTTTCAAATTTTTCATTTTTCAAAAAAATTTTTTTTTCAAAATTTTTCATTTTTTTTTCAAAATATAAAAATATAATTCATTCTGAGTAAATTGACATATTAATTGTCTACAAACACCTTCTACAACCAAAGTTATACCCAAAAACAACTATCACAAAAATATGACCACAAACTGACCAAAATCAATAAAATCGATCATAAAAAAAAACCCGCAGCAAGAACTTCACAATTTTTAACACAATACTACCCTCACTAAATAATGTTCATTTATAAAAAAAAAATGGTAGTCGTCTGTTTCGTTTTTGAAATACAAGCCCCCAAAGTTTATGAAAAAAAAATTTCATTTTTTTCAATAAATCGATGCATAACCAAAATTTTCCTTGGGTTAAAATTTTCATACATATATCAAAAAACGTAGAATTTAATGCTGATTAAAATGAGCTATAAATCATAAAAATTGAACAACTATGTGAGCTGTTATGGCCGTTCAAAGTGAGTCGGCCCTTCGGGCCGACACACCACGACCACCCAACTTAAATCGATTATTACAAAAAAACGAGCAGCAAGAAACCGCTAATATTCCACCAACATACGTGGGACATGTAGTAGAACATATTGGTACAATAAAAATAGGGGGTTGTGGGTAGTCACATTGCCTCTCACACTCAGTCTATAACCTAAGCCTAAGCCTAAGCCTAAGCCTAAGCCTAAGCCTAAGCCTAAGCCTAAGCCTAAGCCTAAGCCTAAGCCTAAGCCTAAGCCTAAGCCTAAGCCTAAGCCTAAGCCTAAGCCTAAGCCTAAGCCTAAGCCTAAGCCTAAGCCTAAGCCTAAGCCTAAGCCTAAGCCTAAGCCTAAGCCTAAGCCTAAGCCTAAGCCTAATTTTACCATGTAACTGAAATTAAAATCAGTTAAAGTTATCAGTTATCAGTTAAGTTAACTTAACTGATAACTTAACTGATTTAATTCTGCTTAACTTAACTGATAACTTAACTGATTTAATTTTTGCGCAGATAACTTAACTGATGACTTAACTGCTTTAAAATTCTGTAACTTAAACATCCTAAGTTGAGTCACTGAGCCAAGTTGATTTGCACTTGAGTTCTTGAGCCAAGTTGATTTGCAGTTGAGTCCCTGAGAGCCTCAGCAAAGTTGATTTGTAGTTGGGTCTCTGAGCCAAGTTGATTTGCAGTTGAGTCCCTGAACCAGGTCGATTTCACTTGAGTTCTTGAGCCAAGTCGATTTGCAGTTGGGTGTCTGAGCCAAGTTGATTTGCAGTTGAGTCCTTGAGCGAAGTTGATTTGCAGTTGAGTCCTTGAGCCAAGTTGATTTGCAGTCGAGCCTTGAAAGCCTGAGCCAAGTTGATTTGTAGTTGGGTCTCTGAACCAAGTTGATTTGCACTTGTGTCCTTGAGCCAAGTGCATTTGCAGTGGGGTCTCTGAGCCAAGTTGATTCGCAGTTGAGTCCTTGAGCCAGGTTTATTAGCAGTTGAGTTCCTGAGCCAAGTTGATTTGCAGTTGTCTCTGAGCCAAGTTGATTTGCAGTTGTCTCTGAGCCAAGTTGATTTGCAGTTGAGTCCTTGAGCTAAGTGCATTGCAGTTGAGTCCCTGAGGGCGTTAGCCAAGTTGATTCGCAGTTGAGTCCTTGAGCCAGGTTTATTAGCAGTTGAGCCCCTGAGCCAAGTTGATTTGCAGTTGTCTCTGAGCCAAGTTGATTTGCAGTTGAGTTCTTGAGCTACGTGCATTGCAGTTGAGTCCCTGAGGGCGTGAGCCAAGTTGATTCGCAGTTGAGTCCTTGAGCCAATTTTCTTAGCAATTGGGTCATTGGGCCTAGTTTATTAGCAGTTGAGTCCCTGAGCCAAGTTGATTTGCAGTTGAGTCCATGAGCTAAGTTGATTTGCAGATGGGTCAATGATCCAAGTGCTTGTGCAGTGGGGTCTCCGAGTCCAGAACAACTATTGTCCCATTGAATCATTCCATTCTTAAGAATACCAACGTATTTCTAGGACTATCACTGCGTGACCTTCCAGATATGTGGTTTATGTTTTTCCATGAGACATTCAAACGTCGTCAATTACGTATTTGTGTCTCTATGAGTCTTTGGTGTAGAACTGCAGTCAGACAACATAGTTATTATTCAGATCAAGAATAAACTGTATCTTAAGCTCGGAAATTTGTTCAATCTATTTCAACTCTGTTAATAATCTGCTGTATTTGTAATAAACAATATATTTATTATTGCAATAGCTTTATTAAACGTCTATTAAAGGTTTAAGGTTTTCAACACGTTCAAACAAAAGCCTTCTTTTGGCAAATTCTGATACCTTAGCTGTAGGTACACAGCATCGTATTATCTACGCAGTACAAATGTATGATTGCAAAATTTGAGCTTAATGTGATCCTCAACTTTAGTGAAAAGCGCTTAGCATATTTAGAGATTAGTTGCATTCCTTACAAAATTTTCTTTAACAAAATTTAAATCCGGTCAAACCTTCGCGCCTTTGGGTACCCAGCCAACACGATCAAGTTTACCGACTTTACTTTTCTGAGTTGTTTGTTTCCTTGATTCTTCTTTTCCCAAATTGTCAAGGTGGATATTCTTCGTTGTTCGAAATATTCACAACATGCTAATTTGTAATGATCTCCAAAACTCATTTTACAACTGGTTGTTAAGCAGAAGTGCCCAACTTCGCCGGTTAGCTTGTCGTGGCAATGCGGCTTGACGGATTTCAGGACATATTGCTACGCCTGGACTATTTTTTTTAGTCTGATGTCCACCAAATACTTGGGAGAGTTCGACTAGGCAGCAATTACTAACTTCTATATTTGTGTCAGATCAAAATGCATAAAAATAGTCTCTTGTTTTCCGACGAAACCAAAAATTAAGTTAATTTTTCCAAATTTTTAAATGTTGCAAATGTTGAGAATAAGTTACTGTCACACCATCCATGTAGTGAGCCGTCACCGTTCGCCTTAATCATCAGCTCTGAAATTTTTGTTGTGCGTTATTTGCAAGTGTTTCAGATTATATACACTTGCCTTTCAGGATCTAGCCTTACCTCGGTTTTGGTCAAGTTTATTTTTCCTTTGCTGATTTTAGATTTTATTAGTAGTATTTTATTAGTTGATTTGTTAGTGCTGACTTGTAGTTAATTTTTTAGGTAGAAATTCCGATTTGGATAATAAATTTTGTATTGGTTGAAATTAGTGTGTTTAATATATACCTGATATTTGCGGTTTTCTACTGAAATAGACTATTGATTATAGTTATACTGTGTATACTCTTAGTGTTTTTCAGACTATATTTTGCAGAAATTTTTGGAAGCCAGTACCTGAAGAACCACGAACCTCAACCGGCAATCTCCACGTAACCACCGACATCGACCGGACCCATCACTCAAACTTTCACATCCTCACACAACAGTGAACGCAGCGTGCAACTCCTGAAGTAATTATTGCTAGTTCTGATATTGATTTGCGAAAGTTTCACTGATTTTCAGTATTTGTATTTCAGTATTGTCGCGTTTTACTGCCTTGACGCCACGAGTCTGAAACCACGAAATCAAAGCCGTTGAGGGTCGAATTTTTCCAGCCATAAAACTTTCACCGGGACACGGTGAAAATGAGTCATTAGTGTCACCCCGAACTTGAGAAAATTTTTGCCCAACCAAAATTTTCATGTTTTTGGTTAAAATTTTGCATTTTTCGATAAATTTGGACTAATTTTAATTTTACGAGAAACACTAAAATCGCGATTTCGGCTAAAATTTTTCTGATTAGTTTCTAAAAACGGTTTCAATTGCAAGCTAATGTACCAAGCTTACGGAATTTACCTTGATTTGGAGCAAAATTTATATTTCAACCTTATAACCGTTGAAAAGTTTGGAGCGAAAACTCGTTATTCACAGTATTTCGATATATACATTGTCAATTTTTGATACCTCGGGAGGTGCACGAATCCCACGTACACCAGTTCGACCAAGTATAGACAATACGGACCTATCGTCGACCTACCAAGTCGACCCCCCACCCAGAACAGGCGGCCATAGGCCAAGTGACTCTGAACGTGCCTGAGGGCACTGAAGGCACGAGTGTAGGTGCCATGGTAGGTAGGAATTTAACAAGCCGGAGCGCTCGCGCCGGCCATGTAGCTTTTGCAAATGATTTCTCCAACGACGAACATCATCGCAGAGTAACGCGCGAGCAAAAGCGCAAGCTCGAGGCAAAGCGAGCGACCAAACAACTGGGTGCCGCTAGCTTCGCACAACAGTTGGAGCTCATCAACTCCCTGGAAACTGCTGCGCACCTACACGCGCCACTTCAATCGGACATACAAGCCGAAACAAGCGCATTGGTCACAGTCACACATTATATACACACAAAATGAATGAAACCTGGGACGAAGCACGAGCGGCAAACATGGACCGTGCCTCTTCCCAGGGTTTGACACATGCATTGGCTGATGGCCAACAAGTAGCAGTAACGACAATAGGGTTTGAGAACGGAACTAATATGCTGAATTCACAGCAAAATGTACCAAATTTACCAGTGCAAACCACCTCGCACAATGGCCAATATCCGCCGGCGACCTCGCCGAAATTTCCTAACTTTTTGGCCACCATGCCTGAATACCCAAATTTGTGGCCCCAAAATTACTGAACAAGCAGTCTGAGCTGCCAACTGAACAATGTTCCTCTATACACGCACAAACACTACACACACATACACTCAGCCCATTTTTGCAGTCAATCAGGTGAAAGAAGTAAACAATTCTGAAGCACAGCAGCAAGCACATACTATTCAACCTGAGCCTCAGTTTCAGTGAAACCCCGCAATACAGAATCAAACACAATTGTCGCAATTCCCTACAGTGCGCATACAATATGCGTCAACCCCCACAAATTTGGGAATGGAGCAGCCCACAAATTGCACAAAACACCTTCCATTTGGGGAATAATACAAGGCTGCATGGGAATCATAACCAGTGCTTTGCAACATCTAAAATCACACATTTTGGCCCAATGCTGGGGTATAAACCCAAGCAATTTTAGTGGGAACCCAATGGAGATACAACAACACCAACCCCCCACCCACGACCCCCAGAAACTACAGGGGATGCTAAAATTTATTGTCTGTTTTTGATCATGACATCACGAAACTGACTTTACAAGAGTGGCTTCAAGGCCTTACTATGCAACTGCAAATGGCTATGGTCCCAGAGGAACATTGGGACAGAATTTTGTGTTTCAAATTGGGAGGCCGAGTTAGTCTCTATGCCTCAAAATTGCCTGAAGGGACAAATCAAAATTTCCACTCATTAGTTGAACATCTGACACCAGTTTTCGAGGCCCGAAAAATGACCAAAAATGACTATCCCCGCCAATTTATGGATCACAGCGGGCAGATGAGTCCGTACGGGACTACCTGAGAAAACTTCGAACTTTGGATTTGGCTTAAGATCTGGGTTGACGGAGACGAGCGAGACACAAATGTTGCGCAACAAATTTTCAGTGGGGTGATCCTAGAAGTACAAAAAGTGCTTGCGCCTATATATTGCAAAGGATCGTTTCCCTTGACCAAGGTTGTGAATTTGCTTGATTTGCTTTAATAGGAGAATATAGATTTTCAGCAATCGCCGACCGAACTAGGATTAGCTTCCCATTAAAAATCTAAATACGGAAAGTATAAAACTTTAATTTAAAATTTTAATAATTAAATAAATAAATAATTAAATAAATTTAATAATTTAAATTACTAAATAAACTTGCTGAATTTGGGATCTATGACTTGAATAAACTTCAAAGTTTAAACATGTGTAACTCTATTCAAATTTGTGTGTTGAGTCTTAATTTTACTACGCTGTAGGACACACAGCATGGCACAGAAACTGCTGGCAGCCCTTCTAGTAATTTAAAAACTCAAGGGCGCTGCACAGAGCGCTGCGAAGTCACGAAAACTGTCAAATGTGAAAACGAATAAAAACGTGTCTTGGCCTAATTCTGCAATTATGAAGCGGAAATGTGAGTGAATTTTGAAGATGTACATATCTCAATGAGTGCGGAAAAACCTGCCTCAGCGAGGAGGTTACCCTTGGAATACAACAGGTGCCCCCCCTGCGCGGGCACGACGCCTCGGCGTGTCTAGCGCATGTCATCGGGTACTTACTGATTGAGGCACGTATTCACGCGCTCCCTATGCCCAAATTCAGCTACCCAGGAATTTTTAGCCCACAATTTATGCATACAATTTATAAATACAAATTTAACAATCTTTCCTGAAAATACACAACTGCAATTAGTTATACACAAACAGACAAATTGGCAAACGCCAGTAACCCGTTAAAATACTCGTATTTTAAACTCGAAATTTTTAGATTCTGTCACGTTAAAATCAACAAAAATCGAAACTAAATAACCCGTTCAATATAACACTTTGAGTCTTCCAAATTTGATCTACCTTTCCCCCATCCTGGAGGTCCGACTAGATTGAACTCCGGATTGAAACGGGGCAATTGAACAGAATTTTTACTGACTCAGACGGTCCGCAAAGAACTTTTCGTGCAAATAACCCGTTCCCATTTTACTCACACTTCCTACGCATACCCTACCTAATAAATTCAGCACGTACTTAGCTAAATTTGGGACTCAGACACTCCCTACATGCATTCGAATGTTAGTAAACTATCAGGACGTCCTCTTCTCACTCACTGCCGGCTCTAACTGTCACTTAGCTCCTCGAAACTTTTTCAAGACTAAACCTTTTGGTGGCGAGCTCGCGCTTGCTTTATATGACGTACGCCTCGTGCATAGCGCGCTAACAGACGCAATTTTCGGGATGCTGGCCAGTCACCTGTCGCGTACGCCACTCACCTAACAGCTAACACTCTCTAACTATTTTTCATGTCTGCCAATGTGATTATTATAATTATTCCTTAGTACAAGACTAGTGCGTCTAGTTTAGACTAGTTCGACCAAATCTAGATCCCGAAGTAAGTTATTGTATGACAATAAAAAAATTTTGAAATTTTTTTAAAATTTTGTTCAAAATTAAATTTTAATGCGAATTGATCGCATATGAGGTGATTATAGGTAGTCACCAAAGGGAAAAATTCCAGGAGCCATAACGTTTGTTAGGGTTACGGTATCGACGTGAAATTTGTTTTATATGCTAGCGCTTGTCAAGAGCTATCAATTGATATGTCGCATGATGACGTAAACAGCGACAAATGGTCAGTATAAAAATAATAGTCATACGTGACTGGCCGTTGCGTCCGTAAACGTCATGTAAGGTATCATCCGAAAGCCCTTTCAATTCTGAGTTGAATGCTGTCAATTTTGTGTTTCTACGTCAAGGTTGACGCAAGTTATAACGATTTCAATTTTTCCGAACTTTTGTTCAATACGTAGCCTATATGGTGTGAGTAGTCGCGGAGGAATTTTTTCGAACAAAATGTTTTCGAAAAAGAACTTTTGGCCATAACTTTTTTCAGGGACCACGTAAATGATTCCGGTTTTCGTAGTTAGATAGAGCAGAAGAAGGGCTTTTATTTGATACCAAAAAAGCTACACGTTAACGCTGACTTATATACCGAAAAACGCAAAATAAAATTTTAGAATAAAATAGATTTCAAATTTAGACCCATATTGCCGGCTCCATGGTCACTGATAGAGTAAAAACTGTTTTGTGTAAGGATCACAGTAATATGGCTGACTTCATGGAAGCATTATTTTTGTTATATCAATGGTAACACGGACGTTACGTAATATTTTTGAAAAATACTAAGTTTACGTAAAAATTGTTGACGCCATAACTTTTTTTAGCTAACTGGTAAAAAGTTCTAGTTTTCGGCATCAGTTAGGATATAAGAACAACTTTGATTTGACACCATAAAAAATATAGGTTACCGCTGACTTATGTGCCGAAAAACGGATGATTAGTTTTGACAATAAAATAACTCCAACTTTATTGACCTGGAACCAGAGAACCGGGTCACGTCCAGCACAATGTAAACTTGTTTCATGTTCAGAACATCAACGCCAACCCTTCCAGAGCCACCTCACCCTATTATTATAATTATCACAAAAAATATGATAGTTTTAAAGATGGTAACAAGTCTAGTGCGTCTAGTTTAGACTAGTTCGACTATTCCTGATAAAATTTTATGGTTTAACAATAAAATTTTATAGTTAACAAAAATTTGAAAAAATTCAGCCGTGGCATTGAGATTCGATCACACATGGTTTGATACGTGTAGTCAGCCCCTTGAGCAACGGATTAAGGGCCCATAACTTTCGATAGCGTAAAGATACTACAATAATACTACAGTAATATTACCATCATTTGTGAGCAAATTCAGAGAGATTTCAAATGATGGGTGACATGGCCCTAAAACTTTACGTTAAACTTGCGTCATAATTTAGAATTGGAAATTTAAACGTTTATGCGTGAGTGGTATACGTCAAGTAATGTATCATTCAAAAGCGCCTACTGTTCTGAGTTGAAAGGCGTCAGTTTTATGTTTTTACGTTTACGTTGAGGCAAGTTATGACGGTCTGAATATTTTGGAATTAAATGACACTATAAGTATCATCTTACATTCATCGTAGTAGAGGGTCGAGCCCGAAAATGTCAGTATGGAAATTTTTTATTTTTTTCAAACCGGTGTAGCGGTTAAACGGTTTCTTTTACGAACTGACTTTGAATAGAAAACTTTTTGGCCGCGCTGTCGGCTATCTGATAACGTAAAAATGACGTTTCTGCGTTGAGCCGATCCTGAGTTATTATCGTAATTATTTTTTCGCAAGAAAGTTTATATAGTATAGTAAGGTAATTATATAGTATAGTAAGGTAATAATTAGTGTTTGGCTGATCAACATTTTATGCCAATTGGTGGCTTCACATAGTTAACCGTAAATCCAATTAGTATGAGTTTAGCAAAAATCAACAAAAATCTGTGAAAGTACAACTCAACGCGCTACCCAGAACCATGCGGTGACACGTAGTTTGGGAGATGAGAAGGGAAGACTCCCAACTAAAACTTAGTCCCAGGAGATTGAGGGGCCCCACGCAAATGGGGGTCACGCCGGAGGCAAAGAATGAAACAGCTGCAGCGCACGCAGATCTAATCTTTAAGTCATTTTTTTTAATCTTGAGTGTATTTTAACACAACATTGGTAATTCCAAAAAAATCGCTGCAATTTTTACCTAAATTTGAGCCAAACAGTGACAAAAATGGGTATTTTTTGGTGAAAAAAAGGACAAATTGTGTTTGTTTTGCGATAAAGGTAAAAATTTTACAGTATTCAAGAAGACACGGTCCTACACTAAGGGGGGAAAACCAGGAATGTAACCAAAATTGTCGTGATGTAGCTTGTAACTCCAAATAAGAAGCCCTACTTGTATCTTTTTAGTGCCGAATAGGCTTAGCCATCTTTAAAGCCATCTTGGTACATTAAACTTTTTATTTAAATTTAGAATTGAATTCAGTTTAAGTATGTGGAGTGAGGTTAGGATATAAGTTTTGCTTTATTCCAACTGCCACAGGAAATAGGGCAGACCAGCTAGGCACAGACCGATTCAGTGGGGCATACGGAAGTTAGGCACATTAACAAGGCGGTTCTGGTCCGTTCTTTGCACAAATGCTTTTCAGTCGTGTCCCTTTGTCCCACTGAAATAGTCCTTGGCTCCGTTTTGCAGACAAGACAAGCGGACAGACACACAAATCCAATCAGCCGATCCCCTTTTCCTAACGTCCGTTCATCCGTTTGCCCGTAGGTCACTGTCTGTGCCGAAAGTACGATCGACCCCTACGCTGGAATATTTTAACTATATTTATACTCATGAAAGCAATGTGAAATGTTTTGACAAAGGGCAACTAATATTTTCTGAATTTATTATCATCCGGAAATATTTAAATTACGCTGGGCTTGTGTGTTTAATCAGTGCACACTTTGTTTAAAAGGGGACATAACTTTCGTTTGGTGAATTTTGTAGCTTAATTTTAGCATGAGAAAATGTATGTACCTACCTACTTATGCAATATAACAAATTGCTTATTACCAAAATACTGACACTTTAATTTGAGCCACAACATATTTATTGTTTAGTAGGCAAGCCTGATTCAAACCAGTTGATATACATACTTCATGGATGGGGTAAAAAATAGAGGATAGTGATTTTCAGACGTGCACAAGACTCTGTCGGTTTTCTGTCCCTGGTTCAATCTGTCGGTAGTTTGCTCAACTTTTCTTTTCACTATTCCTCAACTTGCATTTTTGTTGTGGTGCAAACTGAAAAGTTTTAGTCACAGAAATTGTTGGCCATCGTAGTTTAGCGTTCAGAGAACTTGCTTCATTTTGAAAGAGCAGACGAAATCAGTAGTAAAAAAAGTGCCAATTGCCTGAAAAAAGTCAAGTGAACGGTGAACAGCCAAACATGGCTAACAGTTAATTGAAACTTGAAAGCCAATCACTTGTCAGCTGCCACCAAGGACAAGTGGATATAAGCCAGGCTTACCTTACACATAAACAACTAATGAATGTATTAATACTCTCTATATAAGAGACAATATTTCTGTGGAGACATTGGGGTTGTTGGAGATGCGTGCGTCGACGGCCAGGATGGATCGGAAGCTGGAAATGCTGCCTTGGTCCGCGTGGAAGAGTATGTTGCCGTTCCTGAAGGTGAGCTCGGCACTTTGGCCGTTGGCTGCGCTCTGGGAAGTGCGTGCCTGGCGCCACTTGCTGAGCATGCCGTCGCGCACCAGATGGGCCAGGGGGTCGAGCAGCAGACGGCAGAGCCAGAGCGGGGTGAGGATGATGGTGACCAAGAGGGAGCGCTTGGCGTGGAGGGAGCTCTGGAAGATGCGGGCGTTGCGGGCGCAGACGGAGCGCGGCGGGCCGGGGGGGGCCTGGGTGGTGGTGTGCAGGAAGATGGTGCTGTAGTAGGTGACCACGGCCTCGCTGGCCCACAGACACAGCGCCGTCACCAGGTACAGCAGCACGTTCAGGCCCAGCAGCTTGACGAACTGCCGGTTGCGGTTGGCGGCGCTGTGGCAGCGGGGGCGGTGCGTGAGCATGCGCAGGCGGATGGCCACGTACGTCCCCGCCACGCCCACCGTGAACACGCCCAGGCACAGCAGGCGCAGCGCCATGCACAGCTGCAGCAGCCGGTTGCGCTCCACAAACTTGTCCGCTCGCTCCGCCGCGCTGATCTGAAACACACACCGCCCGTTTTCTACTGCACGTTCAAGGTTTAAGGTTTAACGTTCCATTCACACTGGCAGTGTTTAAGGTTTAACGATAATTGAATGTTGTAATTCATTGGCTGGAATGAGAAGCTCCGCCTACCCACAGCTCGCAGCTAATTGATACAAAATCTCCGCCTACAGCTCATAAGCTCATTGGCTGAATCCTTAAACCAAAAAGTTAAAATTTTTCAAAATCGTTAAACCTTAAGCGTATGCAGTAGAGTTTGCAACGGGTCGTAATCATACGTGGGCAGCTACCGAATTCTGGGGGGGGGGGGCGAGCACCGTGAGCAGCCACCGGCGGGGGGGGGGTGGAAGGTGGCGGACCTGTCTGGGGGGGGGGGTGCGGATGCCTTCTGGCGGGGGGTTGTCAACCCCCCCAAACTTCCCCCCACGCCCATGTATGGTCGTAATTTTATAACCCGACCCGACTCGACCCGACTTTTAGTGAATCTGCAATACAAAATCATCTTCAGTTTTTTCATTTTTCTTTGTTTTGTTTTCAGTTTTTTTTATATATTACATATGGTTTAATAAGACATAAAGTAGCTAGTTTTGGTTAAAAAAACCTAGAGCTCGGGAAAACTGTTTGTGATTTCATATTTAAAGATGAAGTACGCGCGAATTCAACGACACGACTCAGTCCCAGTACTGTGTGGATCCCCGTTTTTCCTGCTGTGCCACAGAACAACAGATCTATAATTTTGATTTTGTCAAATCACGCTGGTTTTCATGGTCAGTGCGTGTGTTTAGTACATTCTTTAGAGGAGCTGCGCGTCTGCAGCAAACTTTTGCAGCAATATTGTCCAGCAAAGTATCTGTGGGTGTTTGTTTAGCTCATGCATCAGTGTCTGACAACTGCTGTCACATTACTACTGTCTGCAGTCTACTTTGTGATCCACTGTCAATGGCAACATTGCGACATTCGGCGCCGCAGACTAAAACACTTGTCGTATGCATGAAGGGCTCCACAAAATTTTTGCAAGCAGCTGATGGGCTTTCATAGAAATGACATCATAGTGTACAGTCTCAGAAATTGCGGTAGTCGTAAACCACATTGAATGTAATATGTATTAGGTTACTCAATTTCAACTGACTTCACGTTCAAGTTCACGAACTTAAACTCGTCCTGTATAGCTCTAACAAATACCGATTTATGTTATAGCTATTTACACATATTATTACAGTAAATCTTAATGGCATGGTGCATTAACCGTGCTTACCTTGACAAAGCGAGGAATAGGGTTAATGCTGGAAATTTTCAGCTGCACAGGTTTTAACTGACCTGTGGTCACTGGTCAGTTTACTTAAAAATTCGTGCTTCATACTTGCTGAAGATTTTGCCGCAGATTCACTAAGCTGGTAGTGATATTTGAATAGAATTATTGGAATTGTTTTCAGGGGAACAGTCACATCAGGGCGCCGTTGCACCAAACACTGATAACTGATAAATTATCGGTTATCAGTGAATTATCAGTGAATTGCGTTGCACGGCGTTTACTGATAACTGATAATTACCAGTTATCAACTATCAGTGTTGCACAAACTACTAATATTTATCATTTATCAGTTATCAGTTATCAGTGAAATTTCCCCTATTTGTCAGTGAATTATCAGTATTCGTTGCACAAAGTAAAACACTGATAATTGATAATTGATAATTTTAGTCAAATTTTTATCAGTGTTCGTTCACTGATAAATTTTTTTATTAGCATTTTCAAGCAAATATATTATTTTTTGATGCTTGTTAACAATATTTTCATGAATTTTCTTGGAGGTTGCCGCTATTGGCCTTATAAGTTGTCATATTTTGGCCCCATATTAGCAATAAAAACCGCCGCAGTGTGCCAGTGTGTTTCATTCAGTATGCCAGTGCCAGTCACACAGCATTGTCTTTGCATAAGTGGTGCAAAAATTGACTCAAATGTGAAAATATATGCTTTTAAATCAGTGTTTATATGCAAAATAAATTCAATGAGGAAGAAAAATTTAAGCAAAACAGTCAAATTAACACTAATTTTAACGTTTCTTACGGTTTACTGATAGTTATCAGTTATCAGTTATCGGCGTTCTTGTGCAACACTGCTACTGATAACTGATACTCGATAACTAATAACTGATAAACTTCGTGCAACGCTCCACGGATTACTGATGAATTATTACTTTTAACTGAAAACTAATAACTGATAATTTTTTGTGCAACGGGTCCCAGGCACCCCGTTGCTACTGGTGCTTCCACATTATGTAGGCACCGACCGTCTACCAACCCCGTATAGACTGCTGAGTTGGCAGGAAACGCACATGACCTTAAGTTTCCTGCTCAAGAAAATTTACTGGGATCTGGGCAACTACATATGTACATAGCAATCTACGAACAAACCTTTAACCTAATAGTCACTGTGCAGCTTGGACATTATGCTGAAAATGAAACAAGCAGGCCCCAAAAGGGGGCAAGGTTCCTTCGCCGAGTGCAAAGTCTGTTTATGTTCTCTAAAATATTTCAGCGTCACCTTTGTTTTTATGCATTTCCATGTATAGAAGCACTAATACCTGTGTAAATACTTGATTTACTTTGAGTGGTTAATACTTGATGAATTCAACAAATTGGTCGAAAACACATGTCCTAGTTGCAAAAAATTCTTATTGCATGTTTTGTCAAGGAAATGTCCTGTCAACAAAACAGTTTCTGCAGAAAAAAGTTGCGTAAATGTTTTGCAAAAAACAATGCTTGGGTGTCGAACCCGTGACGTAGTCTGTAGCAAGTTTTGTTAGCGCTTTTGACCACTCGACCACTCCACTTCGATGAGTAGCAATGTTTGGTTATTACTATGTAGAAAGAAAGGCAGAAAGAAAACAGACAGCAGTCTAGACATTCAAATGATTAGCATGTGTATTTAGTCTGAAAATTTACCAAACAATGAAATTTTAAATCTCAGAATTCTAGCAAATGACAGCTTAATATATGTGAAAGAGTGTTGTTGACTATTATTTCATGAAAATTTTTAAAACAAGCACTTTTGTTGACGAGCGTATATATTTTCACAGGATTACAGGATGACAGTTAGTATTATTTTACCCTTTGGGTAAAATGTAGCGCGGCCTGCACCAAAATGTTGAAAACCAGTACAATGCTACACAAATGACTAAGATACATAATAATTCGTGAACACGTAATCCCAATGACATGATACTCAATTTGTTGTGACAGTTTCAAAAATTATTGAACATGAGTCAGAACACAAAAATATACAGTCCAAAGCCTACGAACCGACTGTTCAAGAAGGATTCATAATTCAAAAAACTAAAAGAAAGAAAACGGGCATGAAGCCTCATTGAATACCACTCCACCACAGCCAAAAGTTCTGTTGGCCCGAACTCTCATTTGTATGTCCTTTGTGTGAGCATACAAAAATTGGCAGTTGGCGACACTCATGACGACGAGCTTCTCAGTAACATAATATATACATACTATATTACTGTAATATTTTCGTGACTTCATACATTTTTCAGATGGAACAAACAAAGGCTCTGTTATGTACAGAAATTAGAACACTATTATACTTTTACCATTTCTTCTAATTTGTAAATTTAAGTTGACAACACAGTTTATGCTCACAAGGTATCGTCACAAAAATGAGTCCGCTCCTATGTTCGTAGTCTATTTGATGGTTCGTCAGCATACATGGACGCGGAGGGGGATTTTTTTGTGGGGGGGGGGGGCAGACAGGTCCGTCACCCCCACGTCCAACCGCTCAGATGGCTCATGAAGGTAAATCCTACCCATACTTCTAAGTTGGTCAGTAGGTATGTATGCTGTGTTCTTATGTACCTCTTGCGAGTCTGGCTAAAACGTTTGATCACAGCGTCTGCCGTCTACACTATTCGTGACTGTATTGCATAGATACCTCTATCTTGTGTCGAATGAAAGCTGGCTATGGTATTTTAACAGCTCTATTACAGTCCATTTCAAATGAAAATGCCTCCGACGCGTCGGCCGACGCCAAAATTTCCGACGCGTCGGATGACGTCATCCGACGTCGGGTGATGTCATCCGACGCGTCGGGTGATGTCATCCGACGCCAAAACTCTTACCAAGCATTTTGGGTCAATATTGGAATTGGGTTGCAATTTGCAGTCAAAGGGCCGAGGTTTTTAGTGCATGGGGGGTGGGCAAAAATAAAATTCAAGCACTTGAGTGTACTTAAAGTTATCAAATTAATTTTATTAAAAATTTTAAATAACAATTTTAAATTTCAAAAAAAAATTTTTACATTTATTTAAAATGACTTGAAAAATTGATACTAAAAATAAGTAGCATAGGTAAAGCTTAGCATAGGAAAAGCTTAGCATATATGTACACTGAAATTTTTCTGGCCAGTAAGCCAGACAGTCTTATGTAACCTGGCAGACTCTCCCCCAATTGTTAGCATCTATTAGAAATAGGGGATACTTCACACACAAAGTTCAAAAAGATAACTTTTTTCCAGATTTGAAAGTATTTTGCCTTTTGTTTGAGTTACTTAGGTAAGTTTGGAAATAACAAAATGAAAAAAGTATTTTTAATTACATATTTGTTTCTGTCGTTTTCAAATCACGTTCCCAACCCCCCTTTTCTATGTATGCATCTAAATTTTATCGAGTTTCATTTAGCGTCGGATGACATTAAACTTTTCCTAGCGAGGCCAGCAAGCTTGGCGTCGGGTGATATAATCGGGACGCGTCGGATGATGTCACCCGACGCGTCGGATGATGCAATCCGACGCGTCGGGTGATGTCATCCGACGCGTCGGGTGATGTCATCTGACGCGTCGGGTGATGTCATCCGACGCGTCTGGCGTCGGAATTCGGACGCCAAGAGGCATTTTCATTTGAAACTGACTGTAAATACTACACACTACACAGAACATACCTAATTTCCAATTGCCAAGTTTATTTCACTTCGATTCAAGACACAGTTCGGCTTTCAGAGTAACAACATACAGTTCGGATGTATGTTGCTAATCTGACAACACACACGGACACACGCGCACACACACGCACGCATGCAGGCATGCTGCAGCTGGTTAGTATCAGCAGTGCAGTTCGATGCACTGAAACTGAGCATGATTTACATGCGTTTTCAGTTTCAGTGCATTGACTGAATTTAGTATGCACGGCCACTGAGGCGGCCGCGCAAAAAAGACTTGTCTTTGAAAAAAGAGCAGTCGGTTCCCATACTGATTTTACATGTTAATCATATGCGCTGAACAACATGTGGCTGCTACTTTTACACTGCGCAGAGTTGATTTCAAAACAATAGTTCCTTCTCTGGAAGGAGCAAAAATGTAATGTAACAAACTCTTCTGCTGAGTGAAAAGGGGTTACATTAGGAGGACTGAGTGGCAATATTCCAGAGGAAATATTAAACGCGGCCATTATTTGTGGATAGGGGAAGTGCTTTTATATATAAATTTCCGCACACATTTATTGCTGAGTTTCTCCAAAGCCTTACTGGTAAATGGGGTCTTGAATTCAAGAACAACGTGCTGTAAATTTGTTACTTATGTTTTTTATAATACAAACTCGGTTCGGAAACAACAAGAAAACGGGCCATAGGACGGTTTTTTAACTAAATATCCACTTTCAATAAAAAAGAATATTGGTCAATGTTCAACATTCTGAAAAACAGTTTGAAAAATTATTACCTAAAGAAATTTCAAAAATACTTGCAAGTTCCTTTGAAGAAAAGATTAAACTTTTTTTCACAGATGCTTAATAAAAATAAAAAAATGTTCTCGTCCGGAATCCAACCCTTTGACCTCTCGCACCCGAAGCGAGAATAATACCACTAGACTAACGAGCCACAACATCTTCTGTTGAAAATTTAGATAATATGCACTAGTGATACACAAGATTTCAGTATATCGTAACCGTTCATGCATTATGGGTTTATGGATTAGGTAGTTCGTAGTGAGGACGAATAAATCTGTTTAGTCAAACTTGGAAATTTAGAAAAAGCAAAAACAGCTTCAGAAGAAATTATTAAGTAATAAAGAGCTTATTTGCAGTTTTGTCACCAGTAACACAGTATGGTAACAAAAATCGGTAATCGTAACAAAGATCGTAAAAAATGCTAAATATAGGGGAGCGCGTAAAAAAAGAGTAGTCCAGCTGATACAGTTGCTCTGCTGATTAGCTCCATGAAGTTTTGTTGTTTTATACATGCCGTGTTATCAGCGACCGGTTGGCTCTGTTGGTTGAGCTTTGGATTAAGAATCGGAATGTTAACAGTTCGATCCCACTCCGGCGCTTTCAGTTTTGCAGTTCGATGCGAGAATTGTGTCATGGCTGAAAAGCCAACTCTCAAGTCAG
>JASANF010004350.1:5000-12130 GCA_030248245.1 Trissonchulus sp. WLG1_4 | reverse complement strand
TCATTTAGATGAAGATGCCGTCTTTTTGTCGGTAAGATCCCCCTCCTTTTCTTGACATACCGACCCCGCTAATTTCGCTGAATAAAGGCGATTGTGTGTGAAGTAAGATAGGCCCCTAGAGTACTTGAAGGATTCAGGACAGCTCATAGAGTACTTAAAGGGACTTACGACAGCTCATCATCGGCGCAGTAGCTCAAAGGCCATTTCGAACGAATCAATTACGTTCACATTAATCAAGTCAGTATCACTGAACCGGTCAATTTTAGTGCTACTAAGCCAGTTGAAAAGCATGCTTAACAATGTTACTTTTCAAGACTTTAGTCTATGTACAGCGTTCGCCTAAAACAATTTTTGGCTCAGGCTAGGCTTGGACTCAGGCTTTGGCCGCGCTTGATCTCAGTTTCGCCCAGTCTGAGGTTCATTTTTGTTGTTTCAGATGAACGGAGCGGTTGACGCGGAAGGCGCTGTGCGGCCTGGCGTTGTGGACGAAAAATGTGTTCCAGGGCTTTGAGATAGACTGTATGCCTTGGTGCTGGGGCGAAAACGAGGAAGTTGTGACCGTAATGTCCGCCCGGTTCCCCTAGTTCTTGAACACCGTTGCGGAGTTCCAAGATAGTCTGTTTGAAGTGAGGGATATGGTCACGATTCGATGTTTGAGCGTCGGGAAACTGGTGAGTTTTTTACTTTTTTTTGAAATTTTTGGAGTTTTTTCAGTTTTTTTTAATTTTGAAAATTTTTGATTTGTTGATTTTTCGAAATGAAAAATTGAATTGGAAACAGCTTTTAACGTAGAAAAGTTTTTCTAAACGCTGACTTTTGATTTTTTATTTTTTGTTTTATTTAATTTGAGAAATTGAATTAAAACCGTTTTTAACTTTAGAAATTAAAAAGATTTATTTCAAACAGAAAATCGAATCAACTTTATTTCATTTTATTACTATCTTATTTATTACTATTATTATCTACTCTTGAAATGAACCAATTACTAAAAATCAATTCAATTAATTATTTTTAGTATCATTAAATGATTAAAATATTTTTAATTTCATCATCATATTTATCATATTAATTTTGTTTCATTTGAATATATCTTTCATTAAGAAATTTTATTCACATTTATCTTTTTTTTCTGCTTCTAATCCTGTTTTTTTCTTTCTAAATTTTGTTTTCTTTTCTTTCTTTTTTCTTTTAATTTTGTTTCTTTTTCTTTCTTTTTTCTTTTAATTTTTTTTCTTTTCTTTCTAGGCCATAACGATCTGCCACTGCGTCACGCCAAACTCGAAGACATTTGTTGCTTCTATGCTTCCGTCCCCGGAGTTCACGGTAATTAGCCAAACTGAATGGACCCCCAAATGCGGATGGTTCTAGAGGTGGTCCACGAGGCCACGGCGGATTTGGTACCAACTCGGAGGAACCACGGTGGGGGGGAGTGGGGTATTTGTGGGGGGGCCCGGGTCAGAAACTTAGGTGAGCCCTGACCGTAGATCCGGAAACGGTCTCGGGCTACTCGCTGACCGGCTGTGCCCAATCCACGATGGCTAACCGAATCAATTATACCTTCGATTTGAGAGGTCAGTAAACAAGAAAATTTTTAGTAGTTTTTTTAGAATTTTAAACGTTTTTATTATCGAATCTGCTGTTCCCGTAAAATACATGTTTCAGAACAGTATTGTTTCTATTGTTTAGTTATTTATAAAAATAAGTCATTATTACTAATTTTTCAGTCCGCAAGATCAAAAATGAGAAATTTAAAGCAAATTTTCATGAGCTCCTCCCAAAAATTCAAAATCAAATTGTTTTTTGTCTTCAAGGCCCAATTTTGCGTTAATAACATAACAGTATGACACAGTATCTTGTTTAAATATTAATATTTAATTAAAATAACTCAATACTAAATTACTTAAAATAGGCAGGTTGAAACAAATATGTATTGTTCTTAAAAATTGAAATTTTGATATATTTTTTTCTGTTTCAGGTCCCAGTTTTGCGTGCGACACGCGCGCGCTCTAGTTCTCTGGTGGCTATGCGTTTAGCTGTAGACGCAATCAGGGGGGGTCAGTGCGAGGCAGCCATCGTGGCGGGGTCCCATGTCACCCTTAACTCAAACTTCGCCCTCCAGTTTCTGAAACTCGGCATGCTGTATAAGGATGGACATTGTCGCTCTTTCGATGCTGATGGTACTGTTGTTGTTGTTGTTGTTATTGTTGTTGTTGTTATTGTTGTTGTTGTTGTTGATAATGCTAGCGTTGATTGAGATTGTTTAGATATTTAATAACTATTTTTATAAATAATGCATATTTGGTATTTATGATTTTGCCACATGTTTCCCCCTTTGGATGTCAAGTTTATTTTGTCTGCACACTGTCTGATTGGCTGTTGGTATTCAGCCACAGCCAATCAGCATCTAATATGAGATCACGAGAACATTGAAATTGCACAAAAAACAGAACACATACGTATTATTTACTTTATCTCTAGTTATTATACATGAATGATTAATTGGAACATATTAATAATGAACAAAGTTGAATTTGATCTGAATTCAAATTTTTTTGTTTTTGTTTTGTTTACAATTTCAATTTCAATTTCAATTGCAACGCCAACTGCTGCATTACCTGAACAGCGGCAATAGCCACGAATGAGTAGAGAATGTTGGTATAGATTTCCTCGGTACTGTCTTCCGTTAGCAGCTGGTGCAGATTGACCCCCATGGGTTTGAGCACCTGGGCACATCTCTGGATGCTGTCCCGGAAAGTTGGGATGCGCAACATGTCCCGGGCCATGGCTGGCCACTGGGTTCCCATTCCGGAATAGATCCACCACACGGGACGAAATTCGGGCATCCCGGACACTTTCTGAAACAAGGAGACTGTTTGATTTCAATAATTGAAACCCACTTTCAATTTCAATTTCAATATCAATTATTGATGAGCACAAATAGTTCACAACATGTCGGACCAAATTTAAGACTGAAGTGGCGGTGTGATTTTGAAGACTTTTGCTTAATAACTGGCATTCTTTTTTAGCAACGAATATTGTCTGTTCATGCTCTACCTTAGTCAGAGATCACAGGACAATTTTTAATCGGCTGCTGTTACAAAATGACAAGAGCACCAGGGCAAATTTGTTTGCATTTGATATGAAAGTAACCCTTGCTGGGCGCAAACTGTGGGTTAAGGGGGTAGTGTCGCGAAAGCAGTTTTGCTCATAGGCTGTGAAAATAGAACTTTTTGTTTTGAAGTAGTACATTCAATGAGAAGCTAGTCCAACGCTGTATGGTATCAAATAATTACTGCCAGACATCACACTATCAATATTGACAAATATCTTGGACCAATCGTCATTAGTAAGCCAGACATCACACAATAGGGACATAAAAGTTCGAAAAATCAAGCCAGATATCAGATTGGCCAGCTTGTGAAGTACACATAATGTGTGGACGCACAATTTTTTGCGACAAATAAGAAAAAAGAAAATTGAAGGTTCGTTTTTCTTTTGATTTGAAAATACGCGTCTAGATTTTTCATAATTTATCATTATTGCTGTTACTATTTTACAGTTTAAGAACACCTTCACAGTTCAAACTAGTATTACTCCACAGCCGCTACAGTAATCTGCATTAAATTTTGTGTGCATAAACTGCAACATATGTGCTATTAGTCTGTGTAAAAAAACTAAACAGAAAAATTGATAAATGTGACTAAAAAATGGAATGTGAATAGGTTTTTTTTTCATTTTTCCGAATTTGAGACATTATTGCAAACTATATGCTGCACCAATTTTGCTGAAACTTGGCAAAATAATTTGCCTTTAGATAGATTTTTAAAATATAGACAGAACAATTTCTAACATTTTACTGAACAAGTTTTACAGTCGCGCAAAATCGACTGCTTTCGCGACACTACCCCCTTAAATGGTCAAGCATTTTTATTGTTGAACATTATAACCCGGTTTGTCCTTATGCTGTCCAAATCATTTTCTCCTTAAGCAGCTTCAAAAAAACTGTGTCGCCAAATGGGCATTTTTTTGGCACCAAAGAAGTTGGTCTTAAGTCCATCTCCAGTACAAAAAATTAAACGAAACAGTTTTATGAATGCTTCGCATTAGCTGACCAAAAATAGTCATTGTCTCTCTTTCTATGTTCTTACGGACAAGTATGAAACCGTGCTTTTTATGGACAAAACGATAGGGACAAGGACAAGTATGAACCGGGCTTTATAGACATTGAATCGCACCTTGAAATCCCTCTGCGGTTCTTTATCCTCAACATCCTGTGGCGCAATCAGCGAGTAGCCTCTGTAGGGCATGGCTGAGAAGGTCAGATTTGCGTGCTGACTGAGAAGTGCGTATGTGGCCTGGTCCGCGGGCCGTTGCTCCACTATGTTCAGCATGTGCGCAACTGCGTCTTTGGTGCGCCCCGCGAAACAGAACAGTTTCGGGAAGTCGCGGCAGGATGATGGTCCGGCTCGTTTGTCGTTGGCTCTACAATAAATTACAGTCCAGTTCGTTTAATCCGGTAAAGGAATAGGCCCTAAAGACTACCATGCAGTTAGCCAAGTTTCAGTTAAATAACATGAAAGGGTTGCATTATTATTAATCCCATAAACTTAAACCTAATCCGCTAAATCCAATTTTGGCTCACTTTAGCACCACGTGCGAGTTGGATCCTCCGAAACCGAAGGAGTTCACTCCGGCCAGATCTACTTGGAATGGCTTCAGTTCAGTGCAAACCTCCAATCGACCGTCGAGAAGTCCCTGGATGTTGGGGTTGGGCGTCTGTAGTGCAGATTTGGCGGGACTAAGCCGGTTTCCATGGCAATGATGACCTAGACACAAATTTGCATGTCATATCAAGAGTACAGTATATTTACTATTACTTCAATGAAATGAGATTATGATGTACTCTTGATGATAGATCTGATATGGTAAGAGTTATCATGTTTGTTATCATGGTATGTTTACTGTCATTTCAAGGGGAAACGAGATTAACGTGTACTCTTGATGATAGAGCTGCTATGGTAATCCTGCTACTGTATTGCTGTTACTTTCAGGTAATGTGAGACAATACTGTACTCTTGATGATAGAGCTGCTATGGTAATCCTGCTACTGTATTGCTGTTACTTTCAGGTAATGTGAGACAATACTGTACTCTTGATGATAGAGCTGCTATGGTAAGAGTGTAGTATATTTACTGTCTTTCAAGACAATAAGGGTGGATTTCACGAAGTTGGTTTTACTAAACCATTGGTTTTACGTACGTTTTGCATGATTTACACGTAATTTCATTACGAAATATCGAATGATTCGTTACGAATTTCGTAGATTTTCTTAAACCATTGGTTTAAGGGGGTAGTGCCGCGAAAGCAGTCGATTTTGCGCGACTATAAAACTTTTTCAGTGAAAGATAGGTCATTGTTATTTATATATTCTAAAAATATGTTTCAAGGCAAATATTTTTGCCAAGTTTCAGAAAAATTGATGCAGCATACAGTTAGCAGTGAAGTCGCAAAGTCGGAAAAATGACGTTTTGAAAACCTATTCACATTCGATAATTTCGTCACAATTAAAAAACTTTTTGTTTAGATTCTTTACACAAAGTAAAAGCACATATACTCTAGTTTATGCACACAAAATTTGGTGCAAATTGCTTGAGTCGTTGTGGAGTAATGCCTGTTTGAACTGTGAAACTGTGCGTAACCTGTAAGGTACTCACAGCAATAATGATAAATTGTAAAAAATTTAGACACTTATTTTGAAATCAAAAGAAAAACGAAGCTTCATTTTTATTTTTCTTATTTGTGGCAAAAAATGGTGCATCAAAACATTACATGTACTTCAGAAGCTGGCCAATCTGAGATCTGGCTTGATTTTTTGAACTTTGATGTCTCTATTGTGTTATGTCTGGCTCACAAATGGTGATTGGTTAAAAATATTGGTAGATATTGGTAGTCTAGTGTCTGGCAGTATTTATTTGACACCATATGGCATTTCAGTAGTTTCTCAGTGAACGTACAATTTCAAATCAAAAAGTTGTCATTTTGCAGCCTATGAGCAAAACTGCTTTGGCGACACTACCACCTTAACTCAGTTGAAATTTCAGCAAAACAGAGACCTGCTGTGCTGCAGGTTTGAAATTTCAACTGAGCTAAACCAATGGTTTAAGAAAATCTACGAAATTCGTAACGAATCATTCGATATTTCGTAATGAAATTACGTGCAAATCATGCAATACGTACGTAAAACCAATGGTTTAGTAAAACCACCTTTGTGAAATCCACCCTAAGACTCTTGATGACAGAGCTGATGTGGTAATATGACTTAACAAGAGTATTTTGAATAGTGGAACAAGATCTAGAGCAATTTTACAGTACAAAATAATTAAATATATGTACATTTAAAAATTATCCACCAGTTTTCGGAGCTCCCTTCAACAATGATAATCAGTTATTTATCAAGCTGACGACAGTTATTTCATACACTTTAGTCGCATTAAAATCACATTTTTAGTACAGTCCGTTAAAATGGCAAAGCAAAGTTCATAAAGGAATACCTTAGCAATGGAAGCGATAGCACTGCTTGGTTCGGCGTGACCCATGTTGGACTTAACCGAGCCAATCAGCAGGGGTCGATCCCGATTCTTGCAAAACACTTCCGTGATGGCAAAACACTCTTCCGGATCCCCAACCTATAAACGTGACATATATGTGTGTATATGATATTATACAGAAAACGTCAAGATAATAAAAGAAAAATAAAATTAAAATAGAGCAATATATAGTATCTTAAAATACATAAAAATCATTAGTGTATATGGCATATAATATATATTTTACAGTTTAATTTCGGTACCAAGCAAAATTGCTTGTTTCAGAATCTGGAGCCAAAGCGGAGTCGTAGTTGCTTCATTCCAGACTTAAAGTATATAAAGATACTCTGACTTCAGAATCGAGTTACTACGACTCCGCTTTGACTCCGCAGTCTGTAGCAAGTCTCCCAAAACTGCATAGTTGTCATGCATCGTCCCAAACGAGCGATTTTTTCGGATGTATCGAAAATCAAAATACCATAGTTCCAGTGCCGTGGCATTCCATGAAATCGAGTTGGTTGGGATCGATACGAGCTTCCTCAT
>JASANF010004350.1:0-2500 GCA_030248245.1 Trissonchulus sp. WLG1_4 | reverse complement strand
CGCGACCCCCAGAAATACCCCCACTTTGCGCCCCCGTAACTCCTGGGGGTTGGTTCCCGAATCCACCATCGCCTCATAGACCACCTCTAGAACCATCCGCATTTGGGGGTCCATTAGGTTAGCCTGTTTGCCGTGAACTCCGAAGGCCGAAGCATCGAAGCGACGGATGTCTTTGAGTTTGGCGTGACGCAGTGGCAGATCGTTATGGCCTGGAAAGAAAAGAAAAAAATTAAAAGAAAAAAGAAAGAAAAAGAAACAAAATTAAAAGAAAAAAGAAAGAAAAAGAAACAAAATTAGAAGAAAAAAACAGGATTAGAAGCAGAAAAAAAAGATAAATGTGTCTTAAATTATTGATGAAAGGATGTTGAATGAAACGAAATTAATATGCTGAATTGATGATGAAATTTGATATATTTTAATAGTTTGATAATGTCAATAATTAATTGAATTAATTTTTGGTAATTAGTTACGTTCGAGAGTAGATAATAATAGTAATAAATAAGATAGTAATAAAATGAAATAAAGTTGATTCGATTTTCTGTTTGAAAAAAGTGTTTTAAGTTAAAAGCGGTTTTAATTCAATTTCTCAATTTAAATAAAACAAAAAATAAAAAATCAAAAGTCAGCGTTTAGAAAAACTTTTCTACGTTAAAAGCTGTTTCCAATTCAATTTTTCATTTCGAAAAATCAACAAATCAAAAATTTTAAGAATCAAAAAAATAAAAAAATTAAAAATTAAAAAAAGTAAAAAACTCACCAGGATCCCAACGTCGGTCATCGATGGTGACCATATCCCTGGCTTGGAACAGATTATCTTGGAACTCCGCAACGGTGTCGGACTCCGGGAACCGGACGGACATTCCGGTCACAACTACGTCGTCTTGGCCCCACCACCAAGGCATGCCGTCTTCTCGAAGCCCTGGAACACGTTTGCCGTCCACAACGCCAGGCCGCACAGCGCCTTCCGCGTCAACCGCTCCGTTCATCTGAAACAACAAAAATGAACCTCAGACTGGGCCGAAACTCAAGTCAAGCACGGCCAAAGCCTGAGTCCAAGCCTAGCCTGAGCCAAAAAAGCCAAAAATTGTTTTAGGCGAACGCTGTACATAGACTAAAGTCTTGAAAAGTAACATTTTCAAGCATGCTTTTCAACTGGCTTAGTAGCACTAAAATTGACCGGTTCAGTGAAACTGACTTGATTAATGTGAACGTAATTGATTCGTTCGAAATGGCCTTTGAGCCTTGATGAGCTGTCGTAAATCCCTTTAAGTACTCTATGAGCTGTCCTAAATTCCTTCAAGTACTCTAGGGGCCTATCTTACTTCACACACAATTGCCTTTATTCAGCGAAATTAGCGGGGTCGTTATGTCAAGAAAAGGAGGGGGGATTCTTACCGACAAAAAGACGGCATCTTCATCTAAATGACCAAAGGGGGATTCGAACCACCCATCTCTGGATCTGCAGACCAGCGCTCTGCCGTTCGTTTACTGGGCCGATGATTTAACTGTAGCATAAATCCCTTGAATTGTTCTGCTATTCTATACTACACAAGCGACTGCTGTACTGACTTGATTAATGTGAATGTGATTGATTTGTTCGAAGTGGCCATTGAGCTGGCCGTTGGCGTCCTCGAGACTGATGTCGGGCGACCCGGGGGCGGCGTCCGAGTTGAGACTCGAGTCGTTCTCCCCCGTGGTCTCCGGATTGCTGGAGGAGTCGTTTTATGAACTACTGGATCCGGCCACGGATCTGCTACTTTTTCACCGCTTGGCATGGTTTTTTAGAACTAGGGTAGGGAATAAATAAATTAAGGTATGATTCGGACAGAGGAAACTACGATAGTATATAGCGTTAGGCCTCTGAAACAACACAAAAATTAGGTTTGTTTTTATTTTTTATTTTATTTTTATTTATTTATTTATTATTTTTTATTTTTTATTTTTTATTTTTTATTTTTATTTTTTATATTTTATTTTATTTTTTTATTTTTATTTTTTTTGATTTTGGTTAATTTTTTTGATTTAGTCAATTTAATTTGCAGCCATACAAAAGCAAAAACAATAGCAAAGTTGCCAAAAAATGCAATGACTTATTGAAGTTAATAATTAATAACGCCGATGACTGTTACATGAATAGCCAAATTTAGAAGTGGTTTTTTATAGATGAAAAAAGGTGGTGAAAATTATGTTTAAAATTTGCTTAGAGTTTAAAATTAAAACTTTAAGTTTGTTAAGTGCATAATAACAGCTTTATTATTAGAAAAATAGACTCGGAGAAGGTTTTTAGAGAAGGTTAATTATTAACCTTACTAATATAGTTAGACCTATATTAGTAAGACCTAACAATTTAATAGTTATACCAAATAAGTTAAAGAAATTAAAAAAAAGAGTTTCAGTGTTATTTTTTAAACGGGCTTTGGCGGGTTAGAGTAAAAACAGAATCAATTTAAAAAGTTACTTGAAAGATTAATACATATATCAGTTTATGAAATGAAAAAAA